>JAMPIV010007315.1:0-126435 GCA_024509875.1 Oreohelix idahoensis | reverse complement strand
GTCTTTTAATGTGAGTTATAAGCTGTCTTCTAATGTGAGTTATAAGCTGTCTTCTAATGTGAGTTATAAGCTGTCTTCTAATGTGAGTTATAAGCTGTCTTCTAATGTAAGTTATAAGCTGTCTTCTAATGTGAGTTATAGGCTGTCTTCTAATATGAGAATTAAGCTGTCTTCTATTGTGAGTAATAAGCTGTCTTCTAATGTGAGTTATAAGCTGTCTTCTAATGTGAGTTATAGGATGTCTTCTATTATAAGAAAGAAGCTGTCTTCTAATGTGAGTTATAAGCTGTCTTCTAATGTGAGTTATAGGCTGTCTTCTAATGTAAGTATAAAGCTGTCTTCTACTGTGAATAATAAGCTGTTTTCTAATGTGAGTAATAAGCTGTCTTCTAATGTGAGTTATAAACTGTCTTCTAATGTTAGTTGTAAACTGTTTTCTATTGTGAGTAATAAGCTGTTTTCTAATATGAGTTATAAGCTATCTTCTAATGTAAGTTATAAGCTGTCTTCTAATCTGAGTAATAAGCTGTCTTCTAATGTGAGTTATAAGCTGTCTTCTAATGTGAGTTATAAACTGTCTTCTAATGTGAGTTATAAGCTGTCTTCTAATGTGAGTTATAAGCTGTCTTCTAATGTGAGTTATAAGCTGTCTTCTAATGTGAGTAATGAGCTGTCTTCTAATGTGAGTTATAAGCTGTCTTCTAATGTGAGTTATAAGCTGTCTTCTAATGTGAGTTATAAGCTGTCTTCTAATGTGAGTTATAAGCTGTCTTCTAATGTGAGTTATAAGCTGTCTTCTAATGTGAGTTATAAGCTGTCTTCTAATGTGAGTTATAAGCTGTCTTCTAATGTGAGTTATCAACTGTCTTCTAATGTGAGTTATAAGCTGTCTTCTAATGTGAGTTATAAGCTGTCTTCTAATATGAGAATTAAGCTGTCTTCTAATGTGAGTAATAAGCTGTCTTCTAATGTGAGTTATAAGCTGTCTTCTAATGTGAGTTATAAGCTGTCTTCTAATGTGAGTTATAAGCTGTCTTCTAATGTGAGTTATAAGCTGTCTTCTAATGTGAGTTATAAGCTGTCTTCTAATGTGAGTAATGAGTTGTCTTCTAATGTGAGTTATAAGCTGTCTTTACGAACTGATTTCTTTTAGGACACCTTCAATACCGGTACTATTTGTAGCTGTCTGTCGTAGATTTTGACAGGTATTTAAGATAGATTTTTGTCCCGTCTGAATAGAACTGAACAAGTTGATAACTCTGTGAGAGATAAGGTAAAGAAATAGATTTCACAAGTGAATGGTGAAAGGTAGAATCGGTCCCTGGATTGAGAAGATACTCTAGTCCAGCCTATCTTTACGACTGAAATTTGTTTATCAGACAACTCTCCCTTCCATATTTATTAACATAAGCACTATTAACCACTCACATACACACACAGATAAGTGACGACAATAAGACGCACAAACGTGAAAACTATAGTAAATGGGGTATGGATATTGGGATAAGCTGACCAACACCAGCAATTAAGTTTTGTTAAGTTTATTATCATAGAAAAACTTCACAACATCCAATATCAATAAAAAATCATAGGTTACAGAAATTAAAGAAATATAAAACCATAAGGGCAATCCCCTCTGTTGAGGCAAGATATCACAAGGATGAAGTTAATAACCCAAAAAGGTCAAAAGATTTGCGCTATGGTATAGAAGTTGACTATACTGTAAAGAACAAAGTTCCTAATTAATCTATCCTGAAAATAACAGTATTAGCAAACAAAAAGAAGAACAAAAGTGAGTACAATGATTATTCAATAGAAGAATTATTCACTCTCTTTCTCTCTGCTCTGACAAACCTGTGGCCACATTCAGTCACGCTTACCTAATAGTTGTTTTAACAACATCTGGAACATATCTCCACGATACAAGTAACAAATCCAGTGTTGGGTTTTGGCAAAATAAGCCCCAGTTTCTCCAAGGCTGATTAATCCTCCTATTGGGGAACGCTTACTTTGTTACCCTTAATTGGATCTGTTTATGTCACATCAATTAGTCCAGGTAGGAAAATAATTACGAGATCAAATGTTCACAGTGTTCAGTAGCTTGTAATTCCGATAGTTAAAAAGAATGTCAGGTGAGTAAATTTTTCTGAATAAATCCTCGCCACAACACAATGGTCAGTAGTCGGGTAGTGTTAAGTTTGATATTTTCGCCACAGCGGGCTGAATGTAAATGAAAATAAAAAAGAAATCTGGGTATCTATATGTCCAGTTATCGTTATTCTTATTTGTCAAATGTTCTCTCTCTCTCTCTCTCTCTCTCTCTCTCTCTCTCTCTGAGTAAAACTAGAGGGCCGAACAGGTCAACCTCGAAGACCCGATATACATAAGAATGTTTCTGGTACTATTTGACTTAGACCCCTTTTCTCAGATTTAGGCCGCTGGTAGGTTTGGTTTGTGACCCGTACTTAGTTTAGGAAGAAAATACAAAACATTAAATCACAATATCAGTATCCTATCCTGACCCGCGTAATGTATGATTTATTATCCACGCGGTTATTAAATTAGATTAGAAACCAAAAATGTCTAGCCTATCTTATCGTTTTTATTAACCCGTGAAAATAAGCGCTAGTCATTTACAAAATTACACATAATGGATTAGAGATAAATATATACATCGTCAGTACTCTAACGCCTAGTGCATTTACTAATCAATTAAAATATCTCTTTCTGGGTAATAGCGAGTATTTAAATTTCCGTTAAGCTGGGAAAAATTAGCTATATGTTATTTAATACGCTAGTCAATTTACACAGAAAATCCTAGTGAAATTTAAAATGACGAACTTTAACAATTAATTCACTCAAAATGCTAGTATATATATTTACCGCAACACAGAAAATGAAATTATTTCAACGAAATACTTAGTAATTCCACTTGTACAATGGGTCTAGGATTCGCGCTAGATATTCCGAAAATTCTGAGGCTACTAGATAAATTGATATTAAAGGATGGGGTATATATAGGAAATTGGTACAAATTCGTTAGCGAGTGCGAGATATCGCGCCTAGCTCGTATTTTGGGAAAATCTGCGGTTCATTCCTGAATGAAAGCTTTATTTCACACTTATGCCGACCGCATAGATATTTGCTAGCGAGCAGACGACTTTGATCTCGTCTCTTTCTGTAGCTAATTACGTTCCACGAACAAACGGGTGAGGTTGGTAACTGTGGTTATCACCCCTTTCTTTTCTTCATTCGCTTACTCACCCCTGTCAAATATAACCATCAAAGGTATGTCTTCTGACTTATCGCCCTTGATTCTACCATTAGACGACCCGTTCTTTCTCTACGCGCCTTCTAGTCTGATATGTCACTATTTCAACGATTGCCCAATCGCTCGCGTGATAATTCAGTTAACGGCTCTACTCGCTGGCTGTTTACCTGTCCCGTCGTGGACTAGCTAATAGGTCTGTTTGTAAATACTCGCTAGTGCCTGCAAGACATAGAGAAAAGAAAAATAGGCGCGGCTAAAATATGAGTTAAGACAGATATTGGAGTGTAGGGGTTCTGCGTTTAACAAAACGTGCATACTAATAAGGAAGCAAAGGTGGGAAATCAGGTAATCTATTTACGTAATCTGTCACACTGACCATGGTATTGTGGTAAGTTGGGATTATAAAAATAGTTATAGGGGACTTAGTGTACTGACTAAGATCAGCTGTGAAGGTATCTGTATCTAATAAGTGTGGTGTGTTACAGATGACCTTACTTTGCTACCACATTTAGACCTCAATCAGACTTATTCTGGAATATTGTGATGACTACGTTGAATGTCTAGGGTTATGATAGTGATGAAGTGTAAGTTCACAACAACCAACAGACAGATAAACACTTTTATTAAGATCCCCAACACTTTACAACACTATGACAAGCACATACATACAACACTCTAGAAGACTAGCTTAAGTAAGTCAAGTGTTAACTTTTAAATTATGTATTAGTTCCTTTCAATAATAGATATCCTGATCCAACTACAGAGTGAATCAGGAATCACAATCAAATGTATACACAATGTTTATGTACAAAATTTATACAAAGGATCTTTGTCCTGACATATAATATTATTACAATATGTGTGTACTGTTGTGATGTAGTATTATGAGGTAATACTGGCTTTTGAAGCTAGGTTGTTGTTTGTCATCACGACTTCATGTGTTTGTTACTGGTGGAAATAATATTGAAGGGATCACAGTTTCTTTTTATTTGTACAACAATAACTGTCCCTCTTGATTTAGTATTACAGTCAATTTTAGGGTGGGTTATACAAGGGTGAGCTGCTCTGGCTGACAAAGTCTTAACTCATATGTCGGCGGCAGTAAAACTGTCTCCTCTGCTCGCTTGCTTCTCAGTTATCCTGAAATACACCACTGGTCGATATCTTGGACAAGGAGTCTGCTGCCAGCCCTCTGGATCCAGCAAAACTCAGACCAGGTGCTGCTCTAATACTTCAGTACCACGGTCCCTGAAATAAGAAGGTTGTACCTCCTTCTTCAGAACTAATATATAATATATTTCCACACTGAAGTACAGGACATTACAAACACAGAGTTCAGCGCTGTAGGCCAACTGCTAGCTTCTCATGTGACAATATACACCAGTATTCCTCTCCCTAATGGTTACAACGCCTCTGCAATTCCAGCGTTAATTCCTTCTATACAATAGGCAAGCTTTTACATGGTGGAGCAATATCTAGGCTTTGCCTTCTACTTGCTACTGAACCACACACATACAGACACAATTTATCATTTCATATTCAATTTTCATATTATATATATATATATATAGATATATAGATAGATCTATATATGTATATATATATATATATATCTATAGATATATAGATATATATATATATATATATATATATATATATATATATATATATATATATATATATATATATATATATATACATATAATATATATATATATATATATATATATATATATATATATATATAGGAAATATGTCTAGCTTACCACAATTCAAGGAAATATACACAAGTAACGTTGACTGGCGATGAATTCTGGCACAATTTTGATCTGCCTTATCCCAGGCTTTTATTAGAAAAATATTAGCTTGATCTCAACGCACTTGCTTCTCACAAAATTTATTTTCAAAACTGGCCCTGAACTGACGCTTCTATTTGACTATATCGAACGTTCTAACCAATGAGACCATGTTTACAAGAGCCTTTGAAAAAATTTTACCCATCCTACACGTAGCCATTAACAACAATAATAGTATTTGCAGTTCGACTAATAAGGTTTCGCCTTACATTTTACTACAGCCAATCAAATCGTATCTAACTTGTTGGCCTCATTTCCCCTAAAGCAGTGTTTTTCAAACATGCCATTATGAGCAAATATGATCTTGTGCTGTCAGACAACCCCACTATAGTATTTTGGCTATAATTTGTTAACCACTAGACTATTTGCGTAACACATAACATATTCTTTGTCAGCAAGTCCTAAGGCACAAGAATATATAAGTTTAATGGGGCTAAGTGGCTTCGTTCAAAATATGTATTATTCTAGGACAGTCGTGTATTGGTTTTTACCACCCGTTCACTTCTATACCAAGGGATGTCTTCTGTACTGTCAGACTAATGTCAGGAGCTTAGACATAAATCAGTAGAATGTCAGGTTTCCCAATAAGATTTTAAACCTGTTTTCAAAACCTAACCTCGTATCGTTAGTGTTTTTTATTTACTGTTTATTTGAAAAAATCAGGTCTTCATGCCTTTCGCGTGGGATTGGCATTCCTCCGTGCATCTCTCTCTCTCTCTTCTAAGTCCGTCTGTCTTTTAGGTTAACGTAGTGTGTATAATGACATTAATGCTAGTATTTGTATCTAGGTCATTAAACAGTGTGCCTATCAAGGTCGTCTAAGAAATACAGTACCAGTTTTATTTTTAGAAACGCGTGTATGATGCTGTAGGCTTTTACTATCGTACGTGGAAGCGTTACAGTTATGCAGACGAAGTAGAAAAAGGGGATCTCTGGTTCAGCCATTATGGCGTTCTACAACACAGGCGTACGCTATTGTGAAAGCACTGGTCTATCACCATTCTTCTTTCTTTTGTATTTACTTCGTTAGGCTTTACATTTATTTTCTAATTTATATATGTGGATTAGAATTTTTCACCACAATTCTCCCCACTTAAAACAGACATCATATGTCAGTCTCTAATTCTATATACATATAGATAAATTTATTACTATTCCTGGTGATTACTCTGATTCTCATCGCACGGATGGCGGCTTAGAAAATCTGCATCAACGTTTCGCTGATTTTATTTTTATCATGGATTAATGCAGGTGGGTCAATTCAAAGTAAGCCCTACTGATGAAGGTTGCCTCAGACCTCTGCAATCCAAGAATCCATCTCAGTTATATTACTGAACAGCTGCAAGTGTTACTGCTGGTCTTAGTGCTGCTTAGCAATCAATATTCACCATTTCTCTTCTCTGAGTCTGCTCAACGACATGTCCCGAGAATATTAGATGTTCCTCAAATTGTACGTTATGAGGAGTTGATCTATATGGTGATATCTGAGTGGTGTAGGGGATCCAATAATTTCCTGATCAGCCTTAATAAACACTCGGACTATCCTCAATTCAAAAAGGCAACAATGGAGACACTCTGCTCCTCCGAAATGTTCACAGCCAACAATTGGTCTGATCTCAGGCTTGATTGAATGTGGAAACACCCTTCTAATAATATTCTTATAATGTGCCACTCAAATGGAGGCCATATGCTCCAACTATATTTTCCGCCTACCGACAATTTGGTGAATTAAGATAATATGTGGGGAAATGAGTTTCTGCATCAGAAATCAATTCGCCCTTAGCTTTGCTATATTATGTGTGGGTGTTGCGTGATAAATTCTCGCAACATCGTTTTATTTCAATATCTGTTTTATAACGCAAGGGCAACAACTGCTTGAAATTTATAGTCACTTTTCTCGGTAAGCATTTGTCTTCTCGCGTTGGTATCGAATGCAGTTAACTTTTGAGCTGTAGTCATTTTTGCGCTGGACTGCGCATGACTTGTCTTGTTGTTTGGTCGATCGGTTTCCGCCCACCACTAGTGGGGGTGAGCGATTTGGAATGGCGAAAGAGATGCCTCGTTGAAGAGGGGATCTCCGCTTTTTTTTTGTTCTGTCAGGGATGTGTAGTCCTCTTATGGATATTTCGTTTAGTCGAGATAATACCTCTAGTGTTTTCCCACATGTCGGGAGGCGTGATATTTCTGTGTATTTCATGAAAGCAAGGTAAATTGACTTTTTCATTAACTCTATCGATTTTGGGTCGTGAGCGATTTCGATTCATAGCCTGTCTCCGAAAGTCGTCGTCACGAGATGTTCTTTCCCAGCTCACATGTCGCTGCATTGTACTGCATCGGTTGATGCATGTACCAAGGACCATTACTTGCTACTTTGTTAAATGAACTAGGTTTAGAAAACCTTTATTATCTAGAGGATATTCTTGAGGACATTATTTATACTTCGGCAGACGTGTCTGTCTTGCTGAAGTCAAACTAAGGAGAGTGAACTGATCTCATACATCTGGTTATCTCCTGGCTGTTATAGAAAAGGATGGAGTTGTTCACCTGACTACATTTACAGCACTTTGAAATATAACATGCATCTGACTCATCATTGTAATGCTGTCTACCGTTTATTGCTGTATTGAATGTTGCTGTGATAATGACTGTTTGATGTGCCTACACATTTGCGTAACCATTTTGTCACTGTGGCGTCCACAATAAATAATGAAGAAAAACGTCAACGGCTGTTTCAAGACTCATTGACTTTATACGTCGTGAGTTTACTGACATCCTATGTGGATTGCCCTGTTATTGTTGCATGAACATTGTTTTGACTGAACACATCTACACACTACACAAAACCAGACATGCGGATGCCATCCATCATCATATGGCATCACGCATCATTTGGTGGCCATAAGCTGGTTTGATTCTGGTACTAGCAAACACGGGGTCCCTTACCCACTTCATTTTCAACAAGAATTCATCAGCATCCTTAAAGAAATTAACATTCTTCAATACAGTCAACATCTTCAAAATTTTCAAAGTACTCGGCGTTGCCCGGTAAAAGTCAAAATTTCAACTTTTTGACGGAAACAAGAATTTGACAGTACCCGGCGTTGTTACATGTTGCCGGATAACTCGGACTGCTGTTATCTTTTACGCAAGTCAAGCAAGTTGCTGCTGTCAAGGTTCCAGTGCTGTCGTTTTTTGAGAAGGTCAAGTGCCGGTTGAAACGGGTTGTTTTCTGAAGAAGGCCAAGTACCGATTTCCATCAACTTACTTTTGGATTAGAAGGTCAAGTGCCGAAACAACTCAACACACAGTATTTCAGAAGCTCTTGTACCATCGTGTTAGCAGTGGAAGCAGTTCAGATGTGCCATCATCGTTGGAGCTTCGCTCTTTAGGACGTTGATTGACATCCGTTTTTCTGCTGTTCTACGATTGGAAGCCTTTAAGTTAAGTGGCCTGTTTGTATGTAAACTGTGCCCTTATACTTCTGCTGAGTCTTCTGTGTATCATCTCATTCTATATGTTATATGTCTATATGTTATTTGTATATTTATATGTTTATATTTCAGCGGGTTCTCGGTTGGGTGGTGTCTCCGTTAGATTATGCCACGTCATAGAGGTCGTCTATTGTGAGCGTTTTCTGTAGGGTTTGCAAATTTCCGATACTGGAATTTGCTAAGCGACTTCTGTTGCTATTTATGTTAGCTGTGATGACATGTTTTAATATTGTTTTCGTTATTATTTCACATTCTTTAGTAGTTTTGTTGTGATTTGTTTGTATTTGTTAGCCTACTCTTGTCTATAATTTAGTTTCATACAACATTTTTGTTTATACACTGTGGTGTCATGTATTTTGTTTAATTCTATCGCAGATATCGTCACATTTTTTGTGATATTTCATTAATTTCTGCTTTATTTTTAGTTGATTTCTGCGAAAGTTTTTGTATTGTTGCTGATCTTTGTTATTGTTTACATTGTTATTGTTTACATTGTTTGTATTGTTTACATTTTCAATGTTTACATTCTGCATGTGTTTACATAGTCATTGTTTACAGTTATAGTAATTAGTTAATGGGCTATGCTAATGCACTGTTACTACTATACTGATGATAAATGAATGATGAATAGTGTCGTGCACTATTGAATGAGAAGTGCACTTATGATCAAGATTTGAGTGCTGATATTTCATATACAAGTTCTTTGATTGGAGACTTGTTTCCCACAGAGACTGGGATAATATAATGTGATGTGAATATACAAGTGCTTAATTAAGACTTGTTACACTTAGGTTTGAAATAAATTAGTTAATTATTTCAGGTTTTGGACTCATATGTTAGACAACATGTCTACATTTGAGCACTTTATTGAGCAGGGTAAATTGCTTGGGAAGACTGGTGATAAGTTAGAAGAATTTGCAACTGCTCGATATGATAAAGCAATGGAAGCTGAACAAAAGAAACTGCATATGGAAGCTGAACAAAAGAAACTGCAGATGCAGATGGATGAAAAGAGATTCCAAATGGAAATGGAAAAACAAAAAAGGGAATCAGAAGCTGAGGAAAGAAAGCTACAGCTAGAGGCTGAGAATAAAAGACTTGAAAAAGAAGCTGAGAATAAAAGACTTGAAAAAGAAGCTGAAAATAAAAGACTTGAAAAAGAAGCTGAAAATAAAAGACTTGAAAAAGAAGCTGAAAATGAAAGACTTCAAATGCAGGCTCAAGCTGAAGAAAGGAAGTTACAAAGAGAGTCTGATGAGAGGAAAGCAAAAATGGAACATGAAGAAAAACTCTTAGCTTTAGAGTTGGAGAAATTGAAATTGACGAGCATGAGTAATGGTAATGATTCAAACAAGGGTTCATCTTCTGGGAAGGCTAATAATGATACTTTTAAGATTAAGTTACCAACATTTAGTCCTTCCAGTGATGACATAATGTTCTATCTGGACAGATTTGAACAAGCATGTACAGCTCATAACATAGACAAAGCAAAATATGTTTATCAGTTATCAGGGATACTGACAGGTAAAGCTCTAAGTATATTAAATATGGTGGATGAACCTGACAAGAGCAATTATGAGGTTGTCAGGGCCGCTTTGTTAAAGAAATATCAGCTTAACGAAGACGGCTATCGTCTACAATTTAAAAACATGTTACCTGAAAATGGAGTTGAATTCTCCGAGTTTATTGCAAGAATACGCATTACTTTCTCACGATGGGTTGAACTATCTAAGACGGAAAAAACTTATGAAGGACTTATGGACTTAATACTTAGAGACAAAGTCATGTCGTCTGTCAATGAGTCTTTCCTTGCTTTCCTTCATGAACGTAAACCTAAAACAATAAAAGAAATGGAAGATTTCTGTTGCCAATACGTAACTGCGCACCCACACATAACCATGGGTAACTCTAAGGTGAAAGAAGGTTTACCAGTTGCTTCGGCAGCTCCGTATGGTCAAAACTTTGCTCGTAGATCCCAACAAAATTTTGATAGAAAGGGCAGCGGTAATTTCTGTCAAAATCATGGAAACCAATTTCATGGTGATTCTTCTTCGAAGAATTGGAGACAACCTGATAGTGGTCGTTACTATCACCCTAATAATTATAAGCATTTCAAAAGAGGATATGGTAATAGAGGTTATTCCTGCCGAAGACCTCAGAACCAAACAAATAGATGTTCGCATCAATGTGAACATGATAGTAATCGTGGAAACTGGAATTCGAACCAGTATAACAATTACAATAGAGACAATAATAACTGCAGAGATAATAATAACTCTGATAACTTCAGAGGTAATAATAGTCGGGGTAGATCTCAACACAAAAAAAAGAGATATCAGCAGGCTAATGCTGTACAACAGGAAACTGAGGGAGCCTGTAATCATGTTGTTGATAGTAAAAACTTTGACGCTGTCACTAGTTTCTGCTTTTGACTTTGAGAGAGCAAACAAATGCCCCCAATGCAGTACTTTATTCGAACCGGGTACCATAACTACTTTGAGTTGTGGTCACCCACTTCCCGCTCTTCCTGCTGCTGTTGCGCATGACGGGAGGGGTTCTTTAATTCTACATAAGGGTCTTGTTAATGATACTCCGGTCTCACTACTTTTCGATTCCGGATGCACCACTATTGGTGTTAGACAATCGCTTGTAGATCCATCTTGTGCTACAGGAAGGGTTATTAAATGTGTCACATTTGGCGGCACTCTAGAAAAATATCCTACTGCTGTAATTCGCATTGCCACTCCTTTCTTTACTGGAGATGTGCATGCTTGTCTCTTACCTAATCCTATTGCGGACCTTATTATTGGTCGTATTCACGGAGTTAGGGAGTGTACCCCACAGCAGATTGCTGCTTGGGAAGATAATAACATGCAAGCTACAAATGCAGTAGTTACAAGAGCACAAGCTCTACAAACACCCGAAACTTCACTGAATAGTGATAATGAAGTTGATAGCCAAGATAGTCACTTAGTAATTACTCGTGACTCTTTCATAAAATTGCAAGAAGAAGATCCTTCTTTAAAAAAATTCTTCGTTCTTGCGAAGAAAGGTGATCCGAATCAGGATACAAATAGAAAATCTTGGATTGCAATGAGAAACGGCGTACTTGTACGTATGGTACAAGATTCGACTACGTCGGCACATTCGCAAATTCTTGTTCCCAAGAGCATGAGAGTCCAAATATTACAACATGCTCATGACTCGCAATGTGCTGGACATATGGGTTTTGCCCGTACGAAGTCGAGAGTCCTTGCGGCTTTCTTTTGGCCTTTTGTCAATAAGGACATTCGTATTTACTGCCGATCATGCAAGGTATGTCAGGAGGTCAAATCTAGAGGACCACGACATGCTGCGCCTATCCAGGCTGCTGACATTCCTATTCGGCCGTTTCAGAAAATGGCCATAGATATTATTGGCCCTTTTAAGGTCAAGTCGGCCAGAGGACATCAGTTTATCCTTACATGTGTCGATATGTGCACACGTTGGCCAGAGGCTATTCCTCTTAAGAGCATATCTACTACAGATATCGCAGATGCTCTTTGGTTGATATTTTCTCGCTTGGGGTTCCCCAGAGAAATATTGTCAGACCATGGCACTCAACTCATATCTGACACTATGTCACAGGTAATGTCTACCTTACATATTGAACGATCTCTCAGTAGTATCTACCATCCTATGTCTAATGGGTTAGTTGAGCGTCTGAATAGAACGCTCAAGACTTTGCTTGGTAAGATAACTGAAGATCATCCTCAAGATTGGGACAGGGTTTTACCCGCGGCTCTCTTTGCCTATAGAGAAGTCCCTAATGAACACACAGGATTTTCTCCCTTCGAACTTGTCTTTGGCGCGCGTCCACGCGGCCCTATGTCTTTATTACACGATCTCATCACTGCCGATGATATTAGCGATGAAACTCAATCCTCATATGAGTATGTCATTGCTCTTAGACAAAAGATCATTGAGGCATGTAAGCTAGCAACTGCTTCATCAGAAATTGCTAAAGAGAAGGCAAGACAGTTTGCTAACAAGAATAGATGTCTACGACAACTTTGTCCAGGTGACAAAGCATTCGTCCTACTCCCCAGTAGGGAAAATAGACTTCTTATTGCATGGAAAGGTCCGTATGCAATAGTCTCTCGGATTTCCGATGTTGACTATGTGGTCGATATTGATGGAAAGCATAAAACTTTCCACATAAACATGCTTTCGGAATTTCACGAACGTCCGGACTATTTGCTGCCTATTTTCCAGGCAACGGATGATGCTCCTGCACCTCACGGTCATTATTCATCCCTGTCTGTCATTCAGGATGAGGAAGCTACCTTCTCTGATGTCAACCTTCCCCTTCCAGTGGTTCCATTACATTCTACGGAATCTTGGAAAAACGTTTCTGTTTCTCCTAATCTTTCTGGTGACGAACATCGACAAGTCTCGTCGATGTTACAAACATTTCAGGATGTTCTCACTGACATTCCTGGACACACAGATGTCATAGAACATGACATAATTCTTACCGACAATAATCCAATTAGGGTTAGGCCGTATCCTATTCCTATACACTTTCAGTCGCAAGTGGAAAAGGAATTGGATGAAATGATTCAATTAAATATAATTGAACCATCGACTTCACCATATTCTTCTTCCATGGTTATTGTCCGGAAGAAGGATAAGAACATACGAATTTGCGTTGATTATCGCAAATTGAATCAGGTCACAAAGTTCAACGCTGAACCGATGCCTTTGTTAGAAGATCTACTGATTAGACTTTCTAATTCTAGATTCTTCACTAAACTTGACTTGTCTAAAGGTTATTGGCAAGTGCCTTTAGCAGAGCATGCCAAACCTCTTACTGCTTTTTCTACACCTAGGGGTCTATTTCAATGGAATGTTATGCCTTTTGGTCTCATGAACGCCCCTGCCACTTTCGTTCGCATGATGCGTCGAATTCTGTCACATCGTTCGGATGTCATCGCATACTTAGATGACATCTGTCTCTTCAGTGATACCTGGGAAGATCACTATTTAGGGTTATATGACTTACTGTCCACTCTACGTGAGAATAATTTGACAGCAAAACCTTCTAAAGCTTTTGTTGGTTTTGGTGAAATCTCTTTCCTGGGTCATCGTGTTGGTCATGGTCTCTTGAAGACAGAAGACCACAATACTTCCAAAATACTGAACATCTCTGTTCCTAAAACGAAGAAACAAGTTAGGAGTCTCTTAGGTTTAATTCAATTTTATGGGAGATCTATTCCAAATTTATCTTCGATCATGGCACCTCTATCAACATTGTTGAAGAAAGGTTCGCCTAATCTGGTCCGTTGGTCTGAAGAATGCCAATCTTCACTAGACCAAATCAAGAATATATTTTCTTCTCCTCCCATCTTAAGATTACCTACTCTTGATAGGACTTTTGTTCTTCGGAGTGATGCTTCATCCACTGGGATTGGAGCAGCACTGATGCAAGAATATGCAAATACTCTGCATCCTGTTATGTACATTTCTAGAAAACTAAATGCGGCAGAGAGGAACTACTCGGTTTTAGACCGTGAGTTGTTAGCGATGGTTTGGTCAATTCTAAAGCTACAAAGATTCCTCCTGGGCGCACATTTCATTCTAGAGACTGATCAGAAAGCTCTTACAGCTATTCAGACTAAGAATTTGAAGAGTTCGAGATCCACTCGATATGCTATAGCTCTTCAACCTTTTCACTTCACGGTACGAGCTATCCGTGGTGCGGATAATGTGATGGCTGACATTTTGTCTAGATGCCCACATGACTCCAACTAATACTTCTGTCCTATATTTCCATATATTACAGAGTCATAACACACCTATATTTCTACAATAGATTGGCACATCTGTACTTACTTTATATGTACACACTATCGTGCTTTGTTGTCATCTTCTTCTGTTCGTTTTTTAAAATGATAGAGGAGGACTGAGTAGTTAATATAAGGGCCGTTAGTTTACTAAACAGCCACAATTATTAATAATGTATTGTACCTTATGAAGCATATTAGTTATTAATTAGCATTATATTGCTTGTACTTTCTCAGAATGTCATTGTTGAGCTGAGGACTTACCTTACGAGTTCTAGATTGTGTACTTACCCTCGGAATACCAGAGCATATGTCCTGGATCGTCATGTAGTTTAACTTTGCTATGTACTTATGTCATTACATGTCAAAGAATGTACTATTTAAATTTTCCTATCAGATTTGTACATCCATTTTTAAAGACAATATTAGAGTATGCTGTTTAATGATGATTATAGTAACTTGCATACGTATATTGTGTTTACATGCTAACGTGATGTGTGTTGGTGACACCTCCCCGATGTGAATATTTTTTGAGACATATTTATTTTTCTGTTGAGGTATATCCTCACCAGACACTCTATAATTAGCCTATTGTTTGGCAATTTAATTAATTATCAGCGCATAATTCGTGCGTTTTGAGCCGCTTATCGCTTGCTCTTTGATATTGAAAAAAAAAAATATGTTCCACATTTTTTTTTTTTATCGGGAGGAGGTGGTGATATGTTGCGTGATAAATTCTCGCAACATCGTTTTATTTCAATATCTGTTTTATAACGCAAGGGCAACAACTGCTTGAAATTTATAGTCACTTTTCTCGGTAAGCATTTGTCTTCTCGCGTTGGTATCGAATGCAGTTAACTTTTGAGCTGTGGTCATTTTTGCGCTGGACTGCGCATGACTTGTCTTGTTGTTTGGTCGATCGGTTTCCGCCCACCACTAGTGGGGGTGAGCGATTTGGAATGGCGAAAGAGATGCCTCGTTGAAGAGGGGATCTCCGCTTTTTTTTTGTTCTATCAGGGATGTGTAGTCCTCTTATGGATATTTCGTTTAGTCGAGATAATACCTCTAGTGTTTTCCCACATGTCGGGAGGCGTGATATTTCTGTGTATTTCATGAAAGCAAGGTAAATTGACTTTTTCATTAACTCTATCGATTTTGGGTCGTGAGCGATTTCGATTCATAGCCTGTCTCCGAAAGTCGTCGTCACGAGATGTTCTTTCCCAGCTCACATGTCGCTGCATTGTACTGCATCGGTTGATGCATGTACCAAGGACCATTACTTGCTACTTTGTTAAATGAACTAGGTTTAGAAAACCTTTATTATCTAGAGGATATTCTTGAGGACATTATTTATACTTCGGCAGACGTGTCTGTCTTGCTGAAGTCAAACTAAGGAGAGTGAACTGATCTCATACATCTGGTTATCTCCTGGCTGTTATAGAAAAGGATGGAGTTGTTCACCTGACTACATTTACAGCACTTTGAAATATAACATGCATCTGACTCATCATTGTAATGCTGTCTACCGTTTATTGCTGTATTGAATGTTGCTGTGATAATGACTGTTTGATGTGCCTACACATTTGCGTAACCATTTTGTCACTGTGGCGTCCACAATAAATAATGAAGAAAAACGTCAACGGCTGTTTCAAGACTCATTGACTTTATACGTCGTGAGTTTACTGACATCCTATGTGGATTGCCCTGTTATTGTTGCATGAACATTGTTTTGACTGAACACATCTACACACTACACAAAACCAGACATGCGGATGCCATCCATCATCATATGGCATCACGCATCAGTGGGTGATCTCCATCCAGGGTCCGATCAATACTTTCCCTTGGACGGTGTAGGGTCGGGTGACTACCAATGTCACCAGTGCCCTTTTCATGTTATATTAATAGCCATATGGTGAAGCGCTGTGAGAATTTTCCGAATTGCTCACTCGTCCACTCCCCAATTTGCTTCTAACATTTTGTTTCGGGTTCAAATCTGGCGGATTATCTTCAATATTAATTTCAGCCAGTTCCCTAACTGCGGCTTCAAACTGTGCCTGGGTTGACTGGTCTGAGTTTCTATTTTCTCTGGATGCCCTTCTCAGAGTTGCGAATCTAAATATTTTTGGTGAAAACTGTTGGTGGGAAGGTGGATACCTATCCTCTATGTCAACCTTATTATTTTTATTTTTCTTGTTAATTTTAGGCCCATATGTTTCAGAATGCTTGGCTGGCATCTGATTATGATTTTCCCAACTTGGGGACTGTACCTTGCTACATTTTTCACAGGCCCCCACAAATTGTGCAATATCAGCAGCTACTTGGGGCCAGTAATATTTTTCAGATGTCCTTTGACGTGTTGTTCCATTCCTCTGGTGTCCACCGTCAGGTACAACATGAGCTTGTGCCATCACGTTTTCCCTGTAGGGAGTTGGTAATACCAACTGTCCCTGTTCTTTGGATCCTGCCCTAGCTTTCCTGAAGAGCAGTCCCTCCTTTAAATAGAATTGCCCTTTTTTAGGGTGTGTTTGGCTTGTTGGTAATTTGCCAAAGCAAGGTTTTAGTGATTTATCCTTTGCCTGGGCCTTTCTCATCTGCTTATGGGAATAAATTAGTGGTGGTTCCTCCTCCGTTCTACTAGGGGTCGACCTAACCTGAAGCGTGGCCATTACCACAGGTTTTACCGGGCTTCCTAGAAAAACATATTTACTTCCTAACACCAGTGGGTAATTAGGGTCGTCACACACGGCTGCTCTAATCACTCCTTCCACGTACCTAGTCTTGACATTTATCTCGGCTACGGGAAGTGTCATGGTGGATATTCCCTTTACGGCCCCTTGTATCTCCACTTTCCCTGTGGTATACTGTTCAGGATGCACTAGGGTTGCACTCACAACTGAGTCATATTCTAAACCTGAATCGTAAAGGCACCTAACCTTGGCACCATTACATGTCACTTCTTCACAGATGGGGGGATGTGGAAGATTTATATGATTCTCTGTCAGTTTCTTCTTCCCCTTGTCCACTGTTATCATGCATGCCGCGTGATATGGAGGAACTTTCCTACCACATTCACTAGTATTATGATTATGCATCCTGCATATTTGACAATATTTTCCTTCCTGTCCGAAGGTTTTCCTGTCATCATATTTCCTTTCATTGAATTGTGGGGTTTTATTTTTATTATCATAACGTGGCCTAACAAACTGATGCTTACCTTTGTTCTGATCTCTATGATCAAACTCATTAAAGGTTTGTGGTGCCTTAAAATTTTCTACCTGTTTTTTTTTTATTACTAGTTACCTCTGCTTGAGCTGCCTGATATCTTTCAGCAACATTTAGTAACTCACCCAGCCTCTCTGCACCTTGTTCCATGAGAAACTTTCTCAGGTCTGGAGCCATGGACTCTCTTAGTTGTTCTATAAGGATCATTTCCTTAAGATCTTGGGTTTTCCCCAGAGAAGTCCATTTCTCCAAGTATGTCTCTAACCGTGCAGAGAACTGGTGATATGTTTCACCTGACAGTAGTTTAACATTCCTGAACTTTTTTCTATAAAATTCTCCATTCTTTTCTTATCTTAACAAAAGAGCCTGCTTTAACATGTCATAATTTTCTTGGTCATCTCTGCTCATCTTGGCAAAAACTTCATAAGCTGTACCACGAAGCCCTTGAGATAACTTTAAGCTCCACTTTTCTCTCTCTAACCCATACGTGGTAGCTAACAGTTCATATCTATTTAGATAGCTCTCGATATCATCGTCTTTCTCAACAAAATGATCTAAATGAAAACTCATAGCTGATGTTGAGTCTCCCTGACTAGCCGTGGCATCGGAGGCAAAGTGACTGGCACCATTTTCAGGAGCATGGCTTTGAAACTCAAACTCCCTTAGTCGTAACTCATGTTCCCGTTGTAATCTCTTCTCCTCTTTTTCTGTTTCCCTTTCTGCAGCCTGTCTCCTTTCTTCTGCTTCTCTTTCTGCAGCTAGTCTCTTTTCTTCTCTTTCTGCAGCTAATCTCTTTTCTTCTCTTTCTTCCTCCAATTTCTTCTCTTCATACTGGAGCCTTTTAATCTCTCTATCTGCCTCCAATGCCTTAGCCTCTTTGTCAGCCTCAATCTGCAACCTCTTAAGTTCTTTTTCAGCCTCTAACTTTCTTTCAGCTTCTTTTTCAAATCTTTTTTCTTCGCGTTCAATAAATTTGTCACATTCAGTTGTGACATAAGCAATCATAATAATTTTTATAATTCCCAGAAGTAAATTACCCCCAATATATGTAATAGGAGAAGATTCAAAATCCCGGACAGGACCCCAATATATGTGGTAAGTTGGGATTATAAAAATAGTTATAGGGGACTTAGTGTACTGACTGAGATCAGCTGTGAAGGTATCTGTATCTAATAAGTGTGGTGTGTTACAGATGACCTTACTTTGCTACCACATTTAGACCTCAATCAGACTTATTCTGGAATATTGTGATGACTACGTTGAATGTCTAGGGTTATGATAGTGATGGAGTGTAAGTTCACAACAACCAACAGACAGATAAACACTTTTATTAAGATCCCCAACACTTTACAACACTATGACAAGCACATACATATAACACTTTAGAAGACTAGCTTAAGTAAGTCAAGTGTTAACTTTTAAATTATGTATTAGTTTCTTTCAATAATAGATATCCTGATCCAACTACAGAGTGAATCAGGAATCACAATCAAATGTATACACAATGTTTATGTTGAAAATTTATACAAAGGATCTTTGTCCTGACATATAATATTATTACAATATGTGTGTAGTGTTGTGATGTAGTATTATGAGGTAATACTGGCTTTTGAAGCTAGGTTGTTGTTTGTCATCATGACTTCATGTGTTTGTTACTGGTGGAAATAATATTGAAGGGATCACAGTTTCTTTTTATTTGTACAACAATAACTGTCCCTCTTGATTTAGTATTACAGTCAATTTTAGGGTGGGTTATACAAGGGTGAGCTGCTCTGGCTGACAAAGTCTTAACTCATATGTCGGCGGCAGGAAAACTGTCTCCTCTGCTCGCTTGCTTCTCAGTTATCTTGAAATACACCACTGGTCGATATCTTGGACAAGGAGTCTGCTGCCAGCCCTCTGGATCCAGCAAAACTCAGACCAGGTGCTGCTCTAATACTTCAGTACCACGGTCCCTGAAATAAGAAGGTTGTACCTCCTTCTTCAGAACTAATATATAATATATTTCCACACTGAAGTACAGGACATTACAAACACAGAGTTCAGCGCTGTAGGCCAACTGCTAGCTTCTCATGAGACAATATACACCAGTATTCCTCTCCCTAATGGTTACAACGCCTATGCAATTCCAGCGTTAATTCCTTCTATACAATAGGCAAGCTTTTACATGGTGGAGCAATATCTAGGCTTTGCCTTCTACTTGCTACTGAACCACACACATACAGACACAATTTATCATTTCATATTCAATTTTCATATTATATATATATATATATATATATATATATATATATATATATATATATATATATATATATATATATATATATATATATATATATATATATATATATATATATATATATATATATATATATATATAGGAAATATGTCTAGCTTACCACAATTCAAGGAAATATACACAAGTAACGTTGACTGGCGATGAATTCTGGCACAATTTTGATCTGCCTTATCCCAGGCTTTTATTAGAAAAATATTAGCTTGATCTCAACGCACTTGCTTCTCACAAAATTTATTTTCAAAACTGGCCCTGAACTGACGCTTCTATTTGACTATATCGAACGTTCTAACCAATGAGACCATGTTTACAAGAGCCTTTGAAAAAATCTTACCCATCCTACACGTAGCCATTAACAACAATAATAGTATTTGCAGTTCGACTAATAAGGTTTCGCCTTACATTTTACTACAGCCAATCAAATCGTATCTAACTTGTTGGCCTCATTTCCCCTAAAGCAGTGTTTTTCAAACATGCCATTATGAGCAAATATGATCTTGTGCTGTCAGACAACCCCACTATAGTATTTTGGCTATAATTTGTTAACCACTAGACTATTTGCGTAACACATAACATATTCTTTGTCAGCAAGTCCTAAGGCACAAGAATATATAAGTTTAATGGGGCTAAGTGGCTTCGTTCAAAATATGTATTATTCTAGGACAGTCGTGTATTGGTTTTTACCACCCGTTCACTTCTATACCAAGGGATGTCTTCTGTACTGTCAGACTAATGTCAGGAGCTTAGACATAAATCAGTAGAATGTCAGGTTTCCCAATAAGATTTTAAACCTGTTTTCAAAACCTAACCTCGTATCGTTAGTGTTTTTTATTTACTGTTTATTTGAAAAAAATCAGGTCTTCATGCCTTTCGCGTGGGATTGGCATTCCTCCGTGCATCTCTCTCTCTCTCTCTCTCTTCTAAGTCCGTCTGTCTTTTAGGTTAACGTAGTGTGTATAATGACATTAATGCTAGTATTTGTATCTAGGTCATTAAACAGTGTGCCTATCAAGGTCGTCTAAGAAATACAGTATCAGTTTTATTTTTAGAAACGCGTGTATGATGCTGTAGGCTTTTACTATCGTACGTGGAAGCGTTACAGTTATGCAGACGAAGTAGAAAAAGGGGATCTCTGGTTCAGCCATTATGGCGTTCTACAACACAGGCGTACGCTATTGTGAAAGCACTGGTCTATCACCATTCTTCTTTCTTTTGTATTTACTTCGTTAGGCTTTACATTTATTTTCTAATTTATATATGTGGATTAGAATTTTTCACCACAGGTATTATTAACACTCTTCTATAAAACAACATACTGTGACCTCTGGTGCTTTTTCTACTAGTTTGATAATTGTCAATGGCTCACTTCCGTATGTTAGGATTGGTTCTATATAGCATTCAATAACTCCATTTCTGACTTCCACTGACAAATAGTTGTTAAATTTTATACTTTTCATGTCATGGAATGCTTCGTTCTCCTGGACTATTCTACATGTCACTTCTGAGATGCAGCTTCCATCCGATGTTATTAGCGTGCCTAGATATTTGAATCTATTGCCTTGTTTTAGAGCGCTTTCATTTACTGTGATAGTTCATTCTGGAGAAATCAATGTCTTCGAGATGAGCATTACTTCTGACCTTAGGGCAGCCGTTAACGTGCAGAACAAGGTTGTGTACTTCACTAATTTGGCTAATCGAACGTCGGGGCGGCTCCAGTGTTAGGCTTCTGGTCAGCATAGAACGTGCTATATCCGTATTAGTGACCTCTATCTCTGAACTCTTTAATGGACATTAATTGTTGTCGTATCTTTAGTTAAAAGGTGCTACAACGTGATCAATATATCCATTAGCGCCTTGCCTGCTGAGTGGACCCGTTTTTACGCTTATCACAGTTTAAGATCGTTGACCCGTTCTGTTTGTAGACGTGGACAAATCTTTGCTCTCGTACTAGACTTAGTCTGTACTTCCAAAGCTCAAGTAATTAGGAGGACAAAGAAGTTACATTAAAATACAATGTATAACTAGATTTATGTTGAAAGGATTTAAAAAAAAATTATTGTAACCGATTGTGAGTTACAAGAATAAATGCAAATATGTGATGAAAGGTCACAGAAACTGGGTCTGATAATACACAGAGAAAATGCAACGACTTTGAGAATAAGTGCAGCACTAGACAACTAGAATGCACTTTAAGAAACACAAGTACAATATATAGAATCATACACATATATTGGCAGCAATGCACATAAAGTTAGAAGGACAGAAATAAGGATACAGAAATCAATGTGAGCTGTCATTGCATTGGGCATTATCTGGGTATGCATAACAGTCTTATCCAACACAAAAATAAGAATCTTCAACTGAAATGTCAAGTTAATCCTATTTTATGGCTCTGAAATATTCTTCTTCTGTGATCCTTAACCACAGACTGTCAAGGCAGTCAGTGGCCATCACGTTTGGTGGCGTCTTGTAGGGAAGCAACAAATTTCTTCCACTTTGTTCGGTCGGCGGCTATCCTTCGTACAGTGCCCCAACTCTGGTTCATTCTTTGCATCTCAGCCTCCACAGTTCTACGCAAAGTTGTTTTTGGTCGGCCTCTCTTTCGCTTTCCTTCGGGGGTCCATAGTATAGCGGTTCTTGTAATGGTATCAGGGCCCCTTCTGAGGGCGTAGCCAACCCAACTACAGCGTCTGCCAGCTATGATGGTTTGCATGTCCTCTTGGTTACTCCGAATAAGTGGTTCTTGGTTGGTGACCGCTATTCGGCCAAAAGATTCGGGGAATTTTCCTCAGGCACATTGTGTGGAAAGAGGACAGTTTCGACATTTGCTTCTCTGTTATTCTCCAGCATTCCGCACCATAAAGAGGCACAGAAAGTACACAGCTCTAATATAATTTTAATTTGGTGTTTGTGCTGTACTGGGAAGACTTCCAGATGTTGTTGAGACTAGCAAAGGCTGTTCTAGCTTTATTCATTCAGTTGTTGACTATAAATTTTTGAGAACAATAAAAACAACAACTGCGAAGTTACAGACTTTCATTAATGAGTGGCTGCGTAGAATAGAAGGATTGGAGTGGTACGACGAGGTGACTAGCAAGGACATGATGACAACAATGAGACATGTGCCAGTTGAACAAGAGATGAGAAGAAGACGCTGGCGATGAATAGGCAACGCATTGAGGAAACCTGTTTATGGCACAACAAAACTGTCCTCGTTCTGGAATCCCCGGGGCAGGAGAGGTACAGGGAGACTTAAGAATTCAACGAGAAGAGAACTGGAGGTATACATAAACATGGAAGTACCTTGAGCTGATGGCACACGACAGGAGGACCAGGTATGTGTTTGTTTAAGGCCTATGCTCCGTGGGGAGCTGAAGGGTGATATATGAGCTGACCAGGCCTTGTACTGAACTGTGTATCATTCATTCACGTTGCTTCTAGGCTGTAGTAAAGCTTTACTAAGGCATAGGGAGCTTATACAAAAATCACTGTTTTGTTTCTTCTAGGAACGCCGTTGTCTACCATGAACTTTCCTTCGTTATGTTAGAGGTGATTCTGCTTTTTCGAAAGATTATTTCTGGGTAGTGCTTAATGTAGATTGTATGTTGTACGTTTGTCAGTTTTGTGTTTTCCCATTTCATGTAGTGCAGGGTTTCTTATCTTGTTTTGTGCCATGCACTCCTTTGATTGTCTGATGAAGGCTATCGATCCCTTTGATTGTCCAATGAAGGGAATGGACCTCTTTGATTGTCTGTTGAAGGTTATGGACGCCTTTGATTGTCAGATGAAAGTTATGGACCCCTTTGATTGTCTGATGAAAGGAATGGACCTCTTTGATTGTCTGTTGAAGGCTGTGAACCCACCCTGGAAAAAAATGTGCATAAAAGATTAAGAAATAACGTCACATTTGTCACGAGTTTTCTCCCCTTGCTCTGCTGTGATGGCCCAGCAGTGGCCAAACATCAGAGCATCTACTGAGGGTCTTCAGAGTTATCTACCTTTAGCTCAAGATTGCTATACTTGGCACCTCTGAATGTGTACTTAGCTGCCATTAAGATGTCGGTTGGTTTCGGCTTCAGCTGATGCTTGTTCTTTGCAGGTTATGGACTAGTTCTTCTCGTCACTGGTCGTCTGGTGTCCGCAACACGTCCCTCGTAGTATCGTGGGGTAATTGTGACGATGGTCCAGCGTTTTTTAAGAACCATCTGCTGTTGGTGTCTAGCTTTGACTGAAGGCCACTTATACCACACACGTGTTCCATAGACCAGTACCATCAATTGGTACCACCAACTAGTATCATGAAATAAGAGAGAAATAAATACCCTCCTGAGCATTGGGTTCCCTGACAGGAAAATCAGGTGTCCCTCCTTTTCATTCCACCATCACAACTGCCTCAGAACTTTAGCCTCTCTGAGCATTAATGTTAATCTTAGTGAGCAGAAAACACCCATTGCATTTAAATAAAACATGTTTACATTTACATTTGCACTGGTTGAAAAGGTTTATATAATAAGTATGTACTTCCTTTCTGTGATCATAAACTTCCTGCTCCATGTCATGGGTTGCCCGCCCTTGCTCTGCAATAGTGGTCCAACAGTGGCCTAAACCTAGAGTATCTAATGTGGGTCTTCAAAGGTGTCTACTTTCGCCCAAGATTACTCTTGGCAGAGTTGTAGATAGAAGGATAATGATGCTTCTACCTCGAGGGTATGTCTACAAGATATTTCAGAAGTCAAGAACAATGCCGAATGAGTCTGGGCACGTTAACTTCATATCTGACCCGCCACCTTTTGTGGAGATGGATTATCTTCTAATTAGCTCGTTCAAGACTCAGCTGATTTAACTGAGCGAAATTCCTCTTATTAGCTCGATATTATTATTATTAATATTGTTATTATTGGCTTTCAGGTGTAGATATAACTACATATATTAAAATCAGGATTCACGCGTGTGCCTTTCGCTCTGTAATAATTAATTCAGGTATGAATTTATTAAAACAACATATAACATATTTAATGATCAATTATTTTGAAACAAATGTAAATATGAAATGGTAATCATGATAAATTATGTTTCATCATAGATCTCGGTTTGGGAGATGAAAATATAGTCTTTTGATTTGGCTTGCTAAACTTATAACTTAGCTTCCAAATCGCTGAAATGTTGGTGCTGCTGGTTACGTCACTTCGTCTCTGTGGCACGGGCACGTCTCAAAAGTATTCTAGAGGTAACCGCTTCTGGTCAAGGCTGGGATCTTTACCACCCGTGGAATGTAGGTTTCCCGTGTCGATCTAAAGCTTCGAACCACAGACTAGTACAGCTGGTAACGTGAGTAGAACCTCAAATGGTCTCTCCAATCCGTACCACCAACTTTAGAGGGAATAAAGGAACACATTCCGCCGCTAAGTATTTGTTTTCATGATTTAGATCAGGCTCCTTTACCCGCTGTCCGTCACCGATTCTTTTATCAGAGTTTGTACTCATATAACGCAGGGGTTGTGATGAAAAATCCCCATTCTTTTAGTTAATGTAATGAAAAAATTTCAACTGGACAGCGGCAAGTGGCTTGTGCCTGAAGAAACAACTTACAGCATACATCCAACTCATTACACATGATAATATACATATGATGTCATCATCATCAACTTTCTATCTCCACTTGGAGTCTGGGATTACTTCTGCTTTTGGTTCTTCCGTAAGAGCTAGCATAAAGCAATCACCAGTGCTTGCTGTTGTGGCAGTTAGAGAACGATTTACAGTCAAAGGGAAGGAATAAGGAGAGTTAGAGGTGGGACGGTTCAGATAGAGTACAGGAAGGGGATGCGCGGACAATGTTGCGCAGGACAGAGGTGAACGGTAGTTTGGTGAAACACGCTTTTCTCAGCGGGCAGTCCAGAAGGCGTGAGTTAGTGTGCGGATGGCACGTACGCTAGGAGCCATGATAATGGCAATATTCAAGTAGTTTATGGGATGAATATTTCATGGACAAGAAGTAGTTGGGTAATGATTAACCCGAATTATTGAATAGGAGAAATTCTTGTCTAGAAGGAGAAACGGTGTGAATTAGATATTATTCAGATAGGAAAAGGTACGTAGAGTGAACTTTATTTCATATAGACAGTAGTCATGTTCCCCAGTGATAAAAGGGAAAACAACATCCCCGGAGAGGCCCGGTCTACCAATAGATAACCTGAACACTGAGATGATAGATAACAATAGACATAAGAAACTATAAGGAAGAAACAACAGAACTAGAGACTATAACACCTGCATGATCACTGATGGTTAAAAGGTCATAAGGTGTAGATTCGATACTGAGCGAGAGAGAGTGGTGAAAGAAAGAACTTACATTGTATATTCTATGCTGGACCAAATGTGGAGGTCAGAGCAGACAGCAATGATCTTCTCATATGTAAAATAAACAGTATTCACATTACCATTGCGTTATCACATCACGTGCTGTGTGTGTGTTTGACTGTTGTGGTTAAACAGCAAGTCAATGCTAACCACAGAGGTAAGCGAACCTGGACAGACATTGCCATGGGTGATTCATAATACAACCACGGGCTGCCACATCTGTATAGAATTTGGTGCCGTGACCAACCTCTAACAGCAGCACACACACATTGTTTCTAAAACAGGAGTTCAACAACTATGCTTTATGCTGTCATCTCTCCTCGCTTCAGGCAGAAGACATAGATACGTTTGACGCTGTAACAGATTTCAACAACCACGAACGACAGATAGCCCTGATAATATAGAATAACACAGACAGAAAATATCATAATACATTTTCGTATCTGTGGCAGACCTCACCAACTACAGACGGCAGAGTACAACGAAGAAAAAAATTTCATATTTACGTTTCGATAACATGAAAAAAGCAGAGTGACAACAGTGCAAGTTGTAAACACAGAACAAAGTGAACAGTATCGGAACCAGCCAAGCAGAAACGTCGGTCCGAAAACCAAGTCAGAATTTTCTTTATTCAAATCGACCAACACGAGAATAAGTTGCCACAACGAGGCAAAGTACGCCACACATTATTCAATTTAAGAGCAGAGACCAACCTCAGCCAGCATTGAAATCAGTCATTCACCAAGACAAAGTACAACACACGCACTGGTTGATGACAGACTTCAAGAACCACAGACGGCAGAACAACGCATAATTGCAGTTTTACAACATACGAAGAAAAACAGGACAGTCAAAGTGTAAACAGAAGCTGACGGGTTGCGAACTGGTCAACCGAAGACGCCAGCTCAGAAATCAGGTCAAGATTTTTTTTCTTCACGCCTTCTGCACAAGAGGGGTCGCAAAGACAAAGCGGGTACAATATTCACAAGTCCTGTAACGTCAATTCGGAAACAAATTGTTTTCATTCAAATCTTTCAGCACGGGAACAATCATCACAGCAGACGACAGGTCGACGTGTTTCACGCAAGTAGTCTTAAGTCGGTCATAGAGTGCAGTACAGTAACCGATTCACGATAGAAGCCTGTGTGTAGAAAAGGACAATACAGTGTGTAGTCCGCATGGTATAAAAATATAACAATAGTGTTTGTTAAAAAAAGAAAAAGTCGGTCGCGCGCGCAATGTGACAAACGAGTACTCCAACGAAGACGTCTTAATTAATTAGTTTAATCAGACATTGTTGTATTATTATTCTTGTCTTATTAATTAGACATAGTAATATTATTGTTATTAATATTATTACTGTTGTTTAATTACTAGTATTATTATTAGTATTGTAGTCTCACTAATATTGAATTGTAACAGTGTATGCATAAAAAATTTTTTGTAACTGTAATATTATTTTTTTTTTCAGGAAACCCAAGACTAATAGAAAAATTTCTATTCATTTTCAGGTGCAAGTTAGTTTAAGTTAACCGTAGAAATAAGTAACTATTTTTCAGATTGTGATGATGGCACAAGCCGAACAGACACAGTATAACATGCAAGACAGTCCGGCTTTGGCCTTCATAAAGACGATTACCGACACATTAGCCAAGGTAGACATAAAAGGTAATGTAGACCTATTTTCAGGTGACCCACACGCATGCCGTAAGTGGCTTACAGACATTGACAAATATGCAATGTCAATAATAGCAGATGAATTGGAGAAAGTTAAAATTGCGATTTTTTCATCTGTTGATCTGATCACAGACTCTATCAGAAGGCAATTAGACACATTGCTTAATGAAAGAGATCTTCAAGCAGAGTCTAAATCGTACGATACGATAGGGAAAGGACAGTGTCACACTTGTGATAGAGAATACAGGGACACAAACAAAATCCCAGAAACAGCGGATGTACGCGCACACTGGAACACACTTAATAAAAGAAGAATAAGAATGGCGGTCAGAAATTTTATGGCAGAAGTTAGAAAAGGGAAGTCCATAGAAATAAATAACATCAACAGAGCAAACCAACAGAAGTGCCAGATAAGAACACAGAACGGTTGGGAAATGAAGGTAGAACCGCTAGGAGTGTGGAGAAACATAATAGGATCTGGTCAGCAAAATATTACAATAAAGGAAGAAGGTAATAGGAATAGACCATGGACAAGTCAGGTTAGGACAACAGTCCAGAAACAGGAAAACATACAGAGAGACAGGGTCAGCGTTGGTACACAAGAACCAGAAATAAATGAAACAAAGATGATTAGTGCCGGAACACAAACTGAGATTGATACTGTAGCGTCACACTTGGGGCCAGCACACAATGAGAAAGACGTCATGAGAGAAAATGAAACATTGTCACATGGGTTAGACAATACGAGAAAGTCTAAGATTCCACTCAGTGTAAAAAGGATGAACCTACAAACTGCTAAAGAAGTAGTGATACCACAGCATAGGGATAGCATCGAGGTAAACAATAAGAAGGATGAACCGATGCAGTCCACCAGAGAAAAAAGTCGACAGACAGATAATGAAGCAGAATATAGCAGTAGACGGAGATGGTCGTCAGAATTGGTGTCGACTGACTCAGGCAGTGTAGGATCTGATGAGAGTGACGGTAGTCACAGACACAAAAGTACTTATAGAAGAGGAGAGAATAGTAGAAGTAGTAAGGAAGAAGGGAGCAAATGTGGAGATAGTAGCAGAGAAAGGGACTTGTTAGTATACAATCTGGAGAAAATAATAGCGGACAATGCAGACATGTGGATGCGACATGCAGCGACAATCACGCAGACTGATTGGAGGGAGGCATATAATCGACAAATTGAAGACTCGGAGAAAAGAAAGACGAAACAGGAGGGTGTAAGTACAGTACAAGAAAAGTACCAGCTTGACATAGAATCAGAATTCGATTCGTCAAGTGGGGAGGATAGAGTTATGGGCCCCGACGAAATTGGATACAGGTCGGATGAGCTCGAGCATATAACGGACGACGAAGGTCGTAGAATTTATTGGCCGAAAAATGAGAATAGTGATCTTGGACGTATAAATCAGATAAAGACGGAGAACATTACCAAAAAGGTTGAGCCAAATGTAGTTCTATATCGCTCAGAGAGGTCTAAATTCTTGGAAAAATTGAGAAAGAATCCGATTAAAGCGGATGAACCAAATATCGAGGAGGTGAAGAAGGTAATAGAAGCTACCATAAAGCGGCCTGATTTTAACTTCTCGGGAGACATGCTATGGAGCGTGCTGGAGCAGAAGTATCAGACATACTTTCCACAAACTAAAACTGAGGTAAATATGGTTCTGACGAAAATGTTAAATGACGCAAACAGGAAAAGGTTGATAGAAAAGGCAGAGCAGGCAAATCGTCATCAAGGTCGGAAGAGAAATAAAGGAAGAAGAAAATATAGATATTGATAAACACATTTCGTTGGAAAGGCATAGGGACAAGGAAGTCACTATAGCGAAAATAGCGGAGTTTATGAGTAAGTGAAGTAGAGGGGGAGATGAGGGATAAAAGGTCATGAAAAATGACGAGGATATTATGTGAGAAGAAGAAGAGCCATAAGAGATGGCGAAATTAAGAGTGAGTAATTGAGATATTGGACGGGGAGTATTAAGGGCCATGGGAGATGGCGAAAACAAGAGAATCACTTGGATAAATAAGTATGGGAAAATTTGAGAGTCACGGAGAAGTGACGGAGTATTGAGAAGCCACAGGAAGGATGGCATAGACATATAGAAGAGATAGTTCTAGAAGGAATTTATGTAGAAGTGAGAAGCCATGGAGCAAATGGCAAAGAGATTTTTGCGGCATTAGCCGAGTCTTATGAAGATTTTGGGGAGAAATCATATTTTTTTTCCTCCGTAATACATGAAGAGAAAAAATGTGTTGAGAACGTTCCAGGGAGGGAACGAAAAACATATTTAAAAAAAACGTTAAGTGCGGCGTTTGCCAGACTACAAATGTGAGTCTATGGAGGGTAACCCTCACCGAACATATACAGTAGAAATTTAGACATGGAGAGACAGTGTTGTGGAGAAGGAAAAGGAGATAGCACAAAGAGAAGTTCCAGGGAGGGAACGAAAAACATATAAAAACGTTAAGTGCGGTGTTTATCAGACTACAAATCGGAGTCTATTGAGGATAACCCTCACCGAACATATACAACAGAAATTCAGACACTGGGAGACAGTGTTGTGGGAAAAGAAGTCAAGTGACAGGTCAGCAGCAGAAAAATACGCAAGTAGGTCAAAGCGACAACGCGGTTTAAGATGCGTAGACCTAAGAAGTTTCAAATATTTCCGCGTAGGAGATTATGGACAAAGGTCTAGTTAGAAAAGGGTGGACGGAAGTATGGCAATTCAGTGTTGCCATGATAGTAAATGGCTCACGCCATTATGAACTATGTATATAGGGAGACATGACAGAAGACATGTTTGGTTTTATATGAGAGAAGAGGTAGGCCAGACAATTCACACCGGGTGTGTGGTGACAGAAGATAATACTATATGAGGAGTTTACGTGTATGACAACAGGAGTGACTGGATGTGTAATAGGAAATAAACTTTGTATGGTTAAGTACACAGTTGGCAGAATGTGAGTGAGAAAGACGAGGGTTAAGAACAGTCATAAATGTGGAGAGGAAAGGTCACTTAAGAAAAGTGACGGGAAAAGAGTTATTCCTCAGTTTTGTTATGATAATATGTTGTAATGTAAGAAAATAATGACATGTTAAGTGATATGAAAAAAAATGAAGACCACTAAAGAAGTGGAATGTATAACATGTCAAATGTATGTTTTTGAAATCATGTAATATGAGCAGATAGGAGAAAAAGCAAAGATGAGTGGTCATAAATGGGAACGAGATGTTGATGAATGTACGTTCTCAGTATAATTTAATTGTGTTATGTAAAGGGAAATTGTCCTTTGGCACAAATAAGAATTGGTATTGTGCTGAGCTAGGGTTGTAACAGCACATTGCTAAAGATTTTTTTTTTATATAGGACAAGTACAATAATAGTGTTGGTACAGTCATGAAAATAAATTTTTTCTCCTACGGATAAATAATTTATTTTTAAGGGAGAAAGGGAGATAACGTGGCAGTTAGAGAACGATTTACAGTCAAAGGGAAGGAATAAGGAGAGTTAGAGGTGGGACGGTTCAGATAGAGTACAGGAAGGGGATGCGCGGACAATGTTGCGCAGGACAGAGGTGAACGGTAGTTTGGTGAAACACGCTTTTCTCAGCGGGCAGTCCAGAAGGCGTGAGTTAGTGTGCGGATGGCACGTACGCTAGGAGCCATGATAATGGCAATATTCAAGTAGTTTATGGGATGAATATTTCATGGACAAGAAGTAGTTGGGTAATGATTAACCCGAATTATTGAATAGGAGAAATTCTTGTCTAGAAGGAGAAACGGTGTGAATTAGATATTATTCAGATAGGAAAAGGTACGTAGAGTGAACTTTATTTCATATAGACAGTAGTCATGTTCCTCAGTGATAAAAGGGAAAACAACATCCCCGGAGAGGCCCGGTCTACCAATAGATAACCTGAACACTGAGATGATAGATAACAATAGACATAAGAAACTATAAGGAAGAAACAACAGAACTAGAGACTATAACACCTGCATGATCACTGATGGTTAAAAGGTCATAAGGTGTAGATTCGATACTGAGCGAGAGAGAGTGGGGAAAGAAAGAACTTACATTGTATATTCTATGCTGGACCAAATGTGGAGGTCAGAGCAGACAGCAATGATCTTCTCATATGTAAAATAACAGTATTCACATTACCATTGCGTTATCACATCACGTGCTGTGTGTGTGTGTGACTGTTCTGGTTAAACAGCAAGTCAATGCTAACCACAGAGGTAAGCGAACCTGGACAGACATTGCCATGGGTGATTCATAATACAACCACGGGCTGCCACACTGTGGTGTTTCATGAATGTATCCTTTTCACATGTTGAGGTTGCCAGCCTCGTTTGAATCTTTAAAACTCCAAACTAGTTTAAACTAGTAAAATTCAAAGTATAAAAAATGTGTTACACTCACCTCAATAACTGAGAAATAGACTTCTTGCTCAGTAGAATAGTCCTAGCAACTTAACACAGATGCATCGAACACACGTCTGGGGTATTATTTCTATTTCAGAATTCCTCTGTGACTTGTGAGTGGTCCTGTAGAATTCCGAGTTCCGTATTAATGTTGGCGAGTTTTCTACTGATGTACAGAGATGCTGTTAATACTTTTTGTCCGGTCCTATAAATTCAGAATCCAACTTTATTATTTTCTGTGGCAAGGTCCGGGATGTCTACGTTGACGATTTCAGGAATGCAGTGCCGTATGTCAAAATTTTTCTACGTTATATCGTAAGTTCCCGGCACACGCTTCCACCTGGCGTTTTCTGACAAACTCCCAATCTGCGCGGTTGTTTATTGTCGCCTGAAATGCCAGCCAATACATTCAAAGGTCATATTATGAAAACTTTTCCTCATGCATTATTCTGTATGACTCATGCGGTTGAAAATTTCAAACAGTCATCCTCCGTATGACATTTGACAAGTTGCTACATCCGACAATTCTTGGTACTTTTTACGTTACAACTTCTTAAATTTTTCCTGATCATAACCAGGTTGTCCGGAAGTTTCCTTACATCATTCATCCTGCTCGCTCTTCCAGATGTCTTCGAAGACTGCGTTTATCGATAATTACCTAACCCTGCTGTCGAGTCGGATGTAATTAAACAATCTTAAGCAAACACTTTATGCTCGCATTTACCTGGAGTCAATGTGGTATTATCACGTTTTAGGGACTCAATTAATCTCTCTGGGAGGGGCGATACGCTTGTCTGGCCCTGTCATGCATCGAAGCGTGAAACGTGAACAATGACAGTAGGTGTAGCATAAGGTTTTTTAAGGTGTGATGATAGTGTTGGAGAAGGAATAGAATAATATTACTCTCCAGAATGTGTGAGGTCCCAGTGACAGAGAAGTAAACTGGTATCACTCGATATTCACGGCTGTGAAAGTATCTGGAACTGAAATAGAACAGTCAGACCTTACTGTGCCTCCCTGCTGTTTGACTACTAGTGCTAACAATTCAACAAACTCAACTTCAACTTTAGTGAATGAATAAAGCTGTTGAATACAATTACTATATCCTCTTTATTTACTTCTATCTAACGTTTGTAATGAATGGTGAGTGTTTGAAGATGGTGTAAATGGAGAAGTATATTTACAGCTGATGATTTAACAAGATGATAGGAAACTCTTTACAGAGCGATACAACAGGAAGCAATCTGATCATCAGAATAGTCCCCCCGTCCGACAAGTGTTTCGGCCCTATATACTCCTTTACACTCTAAGGGGGGCGGGCCCACTTGGGTCATGACTCCCAAGCGTCTCAGCTTCCTGTTGTCTTGCATCGAAAATGAACCCATTTCACTTATGGTAGCAACTTTAAATTCCACAACTCCGCCAGCCGTGGAGGCAATTGTGAAAGTAACAAGGAGAAGACAAATTATTCCGTTCGTTCCGTCGCACACACTGAGACACCAGCGCGAAGTCAACGAGTCGCCACTGCGCGTTCCCCACTGGACTTTTGATACTGACACCCCTTATAGTATACACCGCTTGTCGCCCCTGAGTCGCAGCCCGTTCACTAGTCCACCACAAACCTCAGCGTATTGTGGACTTAGAAAAATTCCTGGTGTTTTCTGTACCGCAGCGTTTATTGTTACGATCTCCATTCCCCATTGCGGTTGTTCCACAGCCAGCCTGATGCCTTTTCGGCATATATATATATATATAACTTAATAAAACAATATTGGATTTTCCAATTGAATTCTTTAACTAAAGTCTTCAAATAGTTTTCTGGCACTAGTCTTTAACTATCCTGGAAATTTACTGAACGTTATTCGTCATCGACATTATTTTTGATTTTTTGCCATTGTTGGCACGTTAGGGCATTTATTGCGATTTCTCGGTCATATTAAAATATTTTTGAGTTATTATTTGGCATATTTTGACATTTAAAAAAAAAAACGTTTAGTGTTAGCATGCTCCTACTTATTCTTCATCTTCTTCTTCATAACCCTCCACTCCCAAAGGAGCATAGGCCTTCAACAAAGACATGCCAAGTCCTCCTGTCACGTGCCATCATCTCAAGTTCCTTCCACGTTCTCCTTATCATTTTCATCTCTGTTTCCAGCTCTCTTCTCCATGTGCTTCTTGGTCTACCTCTGCCTCTCTTGCCATGGGGGTTCCAGAACAAGGACTGCCTTGTAATGCTATCAACAGGTTTCCTCAGTGTGTGTCCTATCCATCGCCATCGTCTTCTTCTCATCTCTTGTTCCACTGGCACTTGTCTAGTTCCTGTCATCAGTTCCACGTTGGTAACCTTGTCATACCATTTTAATCCCTCTATTCTACGCAAGCACCCATTTATGAAAGTCTGTAGCTTTTTGGTTGTTGTCTTTGTTGTTCTCCATGTCTCAGAGGACTGACTTCACATTTGAGTTGAAGATTCTTATTTTCGTGTTGGATCCGATTTCTCTTGATCTCCATATATTTCCCAATGCAATGAAAGCTCCTTTTGCTTGTTGTATTCTTATTTTGATATCACTGTCTGTCCCTCCAACTTTGTCTATATTGCTGCCAAGATATGTGTACGATTCTACATCTTGTATTGGTGCTTCTTCAAGTTCAACCCTGTTTTCATTACCTACTTATAGCTTTATACAATTTATTTAGTTGACTGTTTTCCCGTTGCTGTTTAATAAGTTTCCCTAAACCACTGAAAACCAATGTTAAGTTTCACAGTGTGGCAGTAAATGAACTCGTTCTAACCAGTCTGAGCATGAGAGTAAGGAAAGAGTGGAAGGGCCAGTTCCCCGAAGATGACCATCTGATGTGGTGTGTGAAGAAAGTCTTTCTGAAAGCACCATTTCGTGTAGCGTCCTTCCAGTCGGAGGTCCGAGACTTTCCTTTTTTACCCGCTCCCATTTTAACCAGATGAGGGATTAGGATCGAGGCAACCATTACCGCGAGAACTTCAAAGAACTTGACTTAAAGCAAACAACTCGTTTGTCAGCAGAGAAGCGGCCTCAATTAAAGCTGCACAGTGACACTTACTGATCCAGAAATTGCTGGTAAATTTTCTTGCATGAAGTCAAATTTCGGATTTGTGCTTGGTACCACTGGAGAGATCAGGAGTTCTGTTAGTGGATCAGATAGGTTTTATAAAGAAAATGGTGAATGACTTAGACAATGTGACTCGAAATGTAGGAGAGACTGTGCTAAAGAAAACTGAGCAAGTTTTGACAAAACAAATGTGGGATATAGAAAGATGTGCTTAATTTTAGCTCCACCTCCAAGTGGTGGTCCTGGAAACAGGCTGCATCATTGCAGTCTGGCTGAGAGAGTAGGGATCGAAGTGGGAAGGCAAACCCGGTCCTAAACAATGCCGTGCCGAAGTCGGATGTGACGGGCCGAAAGGCGCAGATATCGCAGCTTTGCTGTAAACGGCGACACAACGCAACCAACGTCCTTTTCAGGACGAACGCAGAAGAAGAAGATGTGCAGTTGGGGGAAAAAACTTTTCCCTTGCTAAAATTTCAGCGGACTTCGAACCACGAGACGTCGGTCATTTCAAATACTGCTCCTGTGGTTTCAGTAACAGTGGGAAGGTGTTTTTCATCATTGTTTAAAGTTTTGGTGGCAGACAATAGAAAGTTTCTCTTTTGAAAATCTGCACAAGGTTCTTTTTGTGGATTGTAATTTTGGCATGTTCTGCAGCGTACATAAAATAAAAAATGTCAGTGTGCCAAAGAAAATATAAAAATATTCAATTGTAATTTTATGTTTTATTTGTTTGTTCGTTTGTTCGTAAGGAACTATATGGTTAGTAAAATTACAATTTCCAGTTTGACACAGAAACTGTGAAAATTTAAATTACATGTGTAAGCTTATTTTGTTTTTTGTTTTTAAATCTTAGATGGCATGTTTTTGGTTAGTAAAGTAAACTTTCAGTTTGGATCAGAAATTGTTAAAAACATTAAGTTGTATTTTTATGTTTTTCCTTGTTTTGTTGTATTGTTATTTTTTTTTTTTTTTGGTTGCTAAAATAAAGAATATCAGTTTGGCACAGTAACAGTTAAAAAAGAAATTAAATTACATTTTTGATGTTCTTTTAGTTTTGTGTTATGTGGCTCATTTATTATAATAATGCAAATTAGTTTAGCACGGACACGAAAATATTGAATTTTTTTAGATCAGTTTTTTTAAAAAGTTATATGGCATTATCTAGGGGTTTTGTTTTGGTCATTAATGCATTTTTTATAGGTCATTTTCTAGGAATTATTAGGTCATTAAAATCAAATCCCTAATAATGTCTATACTCTGGGCCAAAGAAATTGCCTACGTCGCGGCCTCAACGCCATCATCAGGGACAAATGAACCAAAGCAGAGAAGAAAGAAGCGAAAACCAAGCAAAATAGATAAACATAAATAAAAACAATACGACCCGAAATAGGAAACATCGGACCAATAAATAAATAAAATAAAACCTGCACTAAAATAAGAGAAGCAATGATGAGGGACTTGTGGACATGATGAGGGACTTGTGGACATGATGAGGGACTTGTGGACATGATGAGGGACTTGTGGACATGATGAGGGACTTGGGGACATGATGAGGGACTTGTGGACATGATGAGGGATTTGTGGACATGATGTGGAACTTGTGGACATGATGAGGGACTTGTGGACATGATGTGGGACTTGTGGACATGATGAGGGACTTGTGGACATGATGAGGGATTTGTGGACATGATGTGGGACTTGTGGACATGATGAGGGACTTGTGGACATAATGAGGGACTTGTGGACATGATGTGGGACTTGTGGACATGATGTGGGACTTGTGGACATGATGAGGGATTTGTGGACATGATGTGGTACTTGTGGACATGATGTGGGACTTGTGGACATGATGTGGTACTTTTGGACATGATGTGGGACTTGTGGACATGATGTGGTACTTGTGGACATGATGTGGGACTTGTGGACATGATGTGGTACTTGTGGACATGATGTGGGACTTGTGGACATGATGTGGGACTTGTGGAAATGATGTGGGACTTGTGGACATGATGTGGTACTTGTGGACATGATGTGGGACTTGTGGACATGATGTGGTACTTGTGGACATGATGTGGGACTTGTGGACATGATGTGGTACTTGTGGACATGATGTGGGACTTGTGGACATGATGTGGGACTTGTGAACATGATGTGGGACTTGTGGACATGATGTGGGACTTGTGGACATGATGTGGGACTTGTGAACATGATGTGGGACTTGTGGACATGATGTGGTACTTGTGGACATGATGTGGGAATTTTGTTAGTTCTTTGTCTTAATATAGACGCATGACCTATTTTGTTTTGTTTAATCTCTCTTTTTTGTTTTTGTTTGTTTGTCAAGTTTTTTTTTTCTGCGTGTACGCAAAATTGGAATTGGTAATTTTGATTTGCCCTATTTACAATGATTGGACGGGAGATGTGATGCCACTTTCACGTATCGGCAATTATTTACATTATTTGACATTGAAAACAATATATATATATATCCTAACTATAACCCAGCAAAGGTTGAACGGGATATTTCTCATCATCAAATAAATAAAACATTACATCTCTTAACCTGCCTACTAGGCGTGCGAGTGAAATGTTCTACAGTAGATGTCTCAGATTTTTAAAAAAAAATCTATCCACATATGACATAGTTTCCACCATAGAAACGCTTTGAAGACACCTACATGTTGACCGTCAGTCAGAACTAATTCGCTCAGCTTCTGGCCGACATCTCCATGGTAACAAAATGTCACTGATGGAATAGTATTTTCTTGAAGAATTGAAGCCAGTGCTGCTCTCTGTCCCAGCGGGGATATTGCCAAGGGCTATAACTTTGTAGGGGAAGACGATTTGTAATTATATAAATTATATTGCTCGTTAGGGTTACCACTAGCAGTGATAAAAATTATGTTACTTATAACAGTCAATTATTTTCCACTGGTGTTTTATTAATTCATTACATTCAGCACGCGCAGTCTTTAAAAGGTATGCACCAGGCATCACTGTCACGTGTCATCTATTAAAGTTTTTTTCCATGCCTTCTTTAACCTCTTCAAATCTCGCTATAATTCCCGTATCCGTGTGTATTTTTGGTCTATTCCTATTTGTAATAGTCCTGGAGACGGCAGAGTATGTACTTCCCTGTAAAGCAATCAAGTACTTTACTCAATGCTCATTAGTGAAGGCTAGTAATATTAATATCATTCTGGTTTTACAATTCTGTGCATTGCTAATTAATTTTTCAAGTTGTAGATTTCTGTAGCTTAAATATAAAGTCAATTATTGCTTACTGGTGGTTTATTATTGATGCGTGTCGTTTATTATAAATATTTCGGAGAGTGTCTCCGTGGCCAAAGTAGATTTTAGGGGTAGTCACACAACACGGATCAGCATAACTGCAGTGAGCTGACAAACCCGTCCTTCACACTTTCACAAATATGCAGTTTATTTATCTTCACAAAAAGCTCCATGAAATCAGTTCTCCCCAAAAGGCAAATGCAGTAGTTAGTAGTTGTCCAGTCCGTTCACTATCAAACGCTGGTCAATGGCAATCATACAAACTTTATTATTCATAGCTCACTGGACATCTTTATGAATAGGCATACATTTCTTGCATCTAGTAAACCAGGGACACCTCAACTAAGTATATTAATGTCCTGGTGATGGAATTATGCAGGAAAAACATAGTATACTGCAGGAGCTCAATACATATACGTCCGCTCACATTCAAACACAAGCCTCATCTCTCTTGCAGACGATCACCTCACTTCTGCTTCAAAGTTCGCGTCCGCCTTTTCCACCATATCGGCACGACGTCACTTCCTTTATTAATAAATAAGTCCGGATACAATTATCAGAAAAGGAGCCCTGTTGAGCTAACTATTATACCGACATTTTGTCGTTATGAATTTTAATCATAACATTACTCCTCCTCCCGCAAAAATAATGAAAACAAAGTTTTCATTATTTCCGTGGTGTGAGTAAAACATCACCAGAGTGAAATATGGTAACATCAAATTTCACTGTAAGAAAGAATCAGCATAGCACTTAGGTTTCTGCCATAGGGTAGGCAATTTAACACTAAAAATGTGGACCATGGTTTTTTAGACCATAGCCAATGTCTACTTACGGACAAATTCCTTTTAACAGCAATGTGAGGTTGCCATAACTAAGAGTTCCAACATATTAAAAAATGATGGTAGCAATACATGCACTCACATACCTCACACCGTCCAATAACACCTATCCGTCAAATCCAGTATTAGTTGTCAAATAGTTAACATATCAACAGCACTAATGCAAAGCATTACAAAATATACAGATTTTTAACAGCGTAAATAGACGAATTTAGGCAGACAATCGTATTAGTAAAGTGAATGAATGCAACATCATACGCTAAAAGATTAAAGTCATGTGTACATCTTAAGTACTTGTCATAAAAAGTGTGTTGTGGTGTCAAGTAAAAAAAAAATGTTTTTTGAACATGACGAAGTTGTGTGTCCAATCAGGTAAAAATTCGCTTATGTAAGGTACAAATTGCAAATAGTTGTGAGAACCATTAAAATTTTCAATTATATAATTAGTGTGAGTGTATTAATGCCTTTTCACAGACAGAATCTCATCCCGATAATTCAAACTAATCAACAGCTAATTAAAGCATTGTATTGAAAGTAACAATGTTATAATGTCATCCTTACTAGTGGAATAATAACCAACTAAAGTCCAGAGAAAATATTTATAATGGAGCACAACGTTCTTGTCCAGGATTCTCTGCCATATTATAGTATACGTTCCTTTATAAGGTCATGTTAACCAACACTGTTCATATGTCCAACCTGATACAGAATAATGATCGCACGATATGATTATTCTAGTTATGTACCTTTGTCCATGAGAGGCATCATTGAGTTAAGTCCCTTAATATATAGACGCTGTTCCGACAATAGCATAAATCACTTTTTCATTCAAATAAATCAAATGTCACATTATTCATAGACCATCAATGAATGTATGTCTTTTTGCACATAAATCGTGTATGTAAACTGTTAATAAGGTCCAAGACATCTAAGTGATGAGCTGAGTAAAACGAGCCACAACTTGAAATTGACGATTGCAGCATTTATCATCATCATGTGCTGATTGAACATGTTCCATACCTGTAAGCACTGTCAAGAGAGTCATTGAGCGATTTACTTCGATTTTTGATGAAAAAATTAAGATAGTCATCAGGCTTGGTAGTCATCTCAGGGTGTTTTCATATATCATCCTTCCATAGTAGTAATATATTAGGAAATTCCTGCCATAACAAGCATCGTCAGCAAAATATGTTTATATATGGTACACTGTCTATTGGTCAACACGCGAAGAAGTCAGTTGATAGAATTGCTGTCACTTCACATGAAACCTGCACCTGCAGTGTTATTAGCTGACAGTGGGTCTGTCACGCAACGTGATAACACATCTGCGACCACGTTCTGACTTTGATGGCACGAATGTCATATTCGTTGGGCTGGAGCACAAGTGATGCTCTGGCAGCTTTCTCATTACGAAATTTTGCAGTTTTAAGATAGGACAAAGCCCGCTGATCTGTCTCGAAGACGAATTTTGCACCAATAAGATAGCATTGCAATTTTGCAAAACAATACACCACAGCGAGTAACTCCTGCTCGACGATGGGGTATTTCTTTTATGTATGTGTCAATTTACGACTGACATACAGAGTTGGATGTAGACAATCATCGAATTCCTGCAAAATCGTACCGCCAATCCCTGAACCAGAGGCGTCGACTCTAAGGATAAAAGGAGTATCAGGCAATCTTAAAATTGGTGATTTGGAAAAATAACATTTCAATAAATTTAATGACTCATTACAAGAATGCGTCCAAACAATCTTATTTGGAGAGTTCTTTCTCAATAACGAAGACATAACTGAAGTAATTTCTGAAACATTAGGTAAGAATTTTCTGTAGAATCCTACAAGACCTAAAACTGCAAACCTGTTTTTTTGTCTTTGGAATTTCTAGATTCAGGATCCTGGAGATAGTGGAATCCTTAGGCTTAAGTAAACCGCCTCCCACTTTGTAACAAAGAAAGGAAATTTCAGTGAATCCTATTTTAGTATTCGAAGGTCTAGCAGTAAGATGATGGAGACGAAGAGTAGTCAACAAAGACTGAATTCCAAGAACATGTTCTTCTTAAGATTGATGAAACAAGCATATATCATCAATATAGGTAATGATGTCATCATGACTGGAGAAAATTTTTCGCATCATACGAACAAAGGTCGCAGGAGTGTTGACGAGACCAAAAGACATAAAATTAAATTGGAACAATCCCAAAGGTGTAGCGAAAGCAGTATAAGGTTTTGCTCTGTCCGACAAGGGGACTTGCCAATAACCTTTAGATAAATCAAATTTGCTGAAAAAGGTAGCTGTATATAGTCATTCCAATAAAGAATCTAACAAAGGAAGAGGCTCAGCATCGGAGATAGTCAAAGTATTCAAACGCCTGAAATCAATGTAAATCCGAATGGATTTGTCTTTCTTTCTAATCAAAACCATAGGAAAACTGTATGAAGATTGAGAAGGAGAAATTATGTTTAATTTTATCATATCCTCTATTTATTATTTTACTTGTGATTGAAAATGTACAGTGATAGGATAAGGTTTAAGCTTGATTGGTCTGAAATCAGTAAGAATAATATCATGTTCAATGATATTTGTACGCCCAGGAATATCCGTGAGCACGTCAGGAAAAGATTGTAGTAATAAAGAAATCTGATCTTTCTGACATGCAGCAAGAGTTGGCGAAATATAAATATCTCTCCAAGTCTCAGTAGATGAAAGAGTTAAAGTAGGTAGAGACAAAAGAGGCTCAGAAATATTAGGTAATTCAAACAACTCTTCCTGTATGACCGCTAAGGAAGAGCAACGATCAATAGGCTCGTCGATAGCCTCAAAAACTGGTTTAAGATGTGGAGAACGAGAGTGAAATTGTTGCAGCATGTTGATGTGAAACATTTTTTCCTTTCCTTTAATAGATATAATGTAGTCAACATCTGACAATCTTTTAAGTACAGTATATGATCCTCTCCAAGATACAAATAATTTATTGTCCTTATTGTGTAACAATACATAAGCCTCATCACCCTGCCATAATTGGCGCAGTTTTCTATTTTGATTAACAAACAATCTCACCTTAATTTTAGCTTTTTCTGACGCTTCTACAGCTATCTGGCATGCGTCGATAATTTTCTTTCTAAGGTTAACCACGAACTGGTAGGAGGTTTGAACATCCTCAGGCATGTCAGCTCCAACCAATAACCGTTTAAGTATGGACATAGGCCTTCTTGGCTTGGCACCGAAGACTAATTCAAACGGCGCAAATCCAGTATGTTCGTTCGGTATCTCCCGATAAGCGAACAATACCGTTGGGAGTACTCTATAACACACAAGGAAGGGAAACCACGAGGCCTGTAAACAGTAAATTAATATGAAACTAATATAAAGGTATGTTATAAGGCACTCGTAGGAAATAAAGAAGTAGAACACTAGACAACAGAAAAACAACAGACATGAGTGGCCTACCCAGGATTTGAACCCTGGGCCTTCCGTGCGACATTAATTTACTGGGAGTACTCTATCCCAATCCTGCGGATATTTTGCAGTTACTTTGCCAAGCATTTGTTTAAGACAGCGATTGAGCCTCTCAATTTTCCCGTTCGAGATAGGGTGATAGACACTACTAAGAGATCTATCTCATAACCTGAGTCATAACATCAGAAACAAACAGAGTTCCCTGATCTGATAATATGTTTTCAGGAAAACCCAATCGACTGAAAATTAAAAATAGTGCGTCAGCAACATCTGTAGTGGATATTGTTTTCAGAGGAATAGTCTCTGGCCAGCGCGTGCACATATCAATGTATGTTAGCAAATAACAATGACCTTTAGCTGACGTGACTGGTAGTGGACCTATAAGGTCGATTGCCATTTTTGCGAATGGACGCAATGATATGTCTGATGCCTGGATAGGCGCATTATGCATGGGGCGTTTCGCTACCACATCTTGGCAAGTTTTGCAAGTGCGACAAAAGATTTTTACATCCCTTGTCACCCCAGGCCAAAAGAAATGAGACAAAACCCTCTGTTTTGTCCTGGCAATCCCTAAATGTCCTGCACAATTAACATCATGAGCATGCCGTAAAACAAATGGACGGAAACTAGTAAGTACCATAATTTGTTTTTTTACTGATGTTGAATCTTGGAAATTCCGAATCAAATCCCATTCTTGATTGTATACCAGTGTAACGAATTATCATTAAACACTACATCATCAGACTTGGCAACCTGAAAATTTTATTTTAATGAATCATCTTCATTTTGCATATGTGTGAATGATTCTGTATCAATAAGTTCAACATGTCCCCATCTAACAGATGTTTATCAGTCACCCTCTCATCAGTCATCTCCTCATCAGTCACCTGCTCAATTTGAACCTGTTCTTTCAACTCTGCACGAGACTGAGCTCTGGTAGTGGCAGCATTTACCGTAAGCAAATGTTGCAGTTCCCATTTTAAAATATCATCATTAGTGCATTCATGAAGTCCAGGGATATTTCCCAGGGTTATTCCAGTGATTGGTTTGTCCAACAGGCAGTCGAGAGTCCTTCCTAAAAAATAATGGGTATCTAAAATACTTCCGCAGTTGGATAATATTCAACTGTGCCCCCGAATGTAATCCGATTGGTCCACTAATGACCTTCGCACCCCAACAGTAGTGCCTCCAGTGTCCCTGAGCACTGAAACAAGCTGGTTGTTTACAAAACCCATATTAAATACTAGTGAACCTGTCCCATCATAAGAGGACATGACTGGCAAAGGATGTCCACACAGGAGCCTAGGAACTCCCTATAGCTGAAACAAAGAATTACATTCAGAATATTTTGTACTATTTAACAAGTCCACACTACGTGCATTTGCACGAGAAGCAACATTGTTTTTCTGGACATTGTGAACTGTATCATGGTCACTTTGATGCACAACTGCATTGGAACGTTCAGGTTTTTTAGAACGTTGAAAGTTACTGTTCTGTTAAGAACTCCTGTTGTTGTAATCATTTACATTTTTACCATAGAATGACCTGTGTCTTCTGTTAGATTGGAAATTGTATCTACCTCTGTTCAAATCCCTGTTAGGTCTGAATGATGATTGTTGAAGCATATATTCATCATAATAGGAATGGAAATTCCTTTGAGGTTGTTGTGACCCATTGTAAAAATTATACCTCTCTCTGAAAGATCCAGTATTATTATCTCGATTAAATCTAAAATTTCTGTCCATGCCATTTGATCTTTGTCTGGGTAGATTCGACATCATAGTTCTAGCTGATGCCATTGGCAATGCATCCTTTATGTTAGTCCTGCTAAGATTTCTTCCAGGATGTGCAATTAGGTATTGTCGTCCAAGACTTTCGACAGCAGATAATGATTGAGGCTTTCTCTTCTGCAAAAAGGACAAAAAGTCACCACTGACAGAAGACAGCACCTTGTCTCTTAAAAACAAGTCAGTCAGCCTATCAAAAGTTTTATCAATTTTTGACAACTCAGCCCATCTAGAAAAGCAAAGCTTAATTGATGAGATAAATTCAGCAAAATCCTTGGCTGAATCAGGCAACTGATTTCAGTTTCAATCTGTAACCATTTTCCTCCAGTTGATACTTTTTTAGCAATAAAGCCTTAACAGCATCATAATCATTTATAGTATGATCATCCATGGTGCAGACTGAAGTAAGAGCCTCACCAACCAATAAATTCATCAACCTGCTGAGCCATGTAGCTCTATCAATCTTTAACTATTGGCAACATGTTTCATATCTATTTAAAAAGCATGAAATATCGTCTACATTACGATTAAATTTTGGCAAATTTAGTTTAAAAGTAGAGGCATGGTCTTTCTTTCCAGTCTCCTCACTTGCTCGATTAACCTGTTTATGTTGAAATCTTAATTTTTTCCAACTCAATTTCTGCCATTCTTTGAGCATAGGCCAATTTTGCTTGAGCATGTGCCAATTTTTTCTCCTCAAGATCTTGTTGTGCCTTTATTTCTGCTTGAGCATGTGCATGTGCCAATTTTTTTTCCTCAAGAGCTAAATCTTCCTGTCTTATCTTCTCAGCTAATTCTTCCTGTCTTTTCTTCTCAGCTAATTCTTCCTGTCTTTACTTCTCAGCTAATTCTTCCTGTCTTTTCTTCTCAGCTAATTCTTCCTGTCTTTTTATTTCATCCCTAGCAAAGATTCTTTCATCTCTTGCTGTGTCATCTAACCTCTTCATTTCCTTTGCATGCTCATTGAGAGCAAAGGTTTTAAAAACTTCACCCTCCATACCATAGTCTTTTCCAATCTTATTAAAATACTCCAGGGTAGCCATAATTCACTATTATTGTGACTCCAAATTGTCCAATAATACTATAATTAATATATATTTAATATGTGAGCAATATCAGCAACAATTAGTTCACCACACAATATCAATCAACTGCATTAACTAAATATGTTATATTAGGAGCAAAAATTAGAAATACAAACAAGATTACAGGAGAACAGTAGAAAGAGCAAACCCAAGAAAATACTAATGAATAAACCCAGGCAGAAATTTATAAACTGTAGAAAATGAAAAAAAAATTGGCTCTACCACACTTATGACACTACAAGCCCAATTTCACAACATATAATACATCTATTGCTTACTGGTGGTTGATCATCATCATTATCGTCATCATGATCATCATCACTATTATTCTCTTGAGTTCCATATAAGACATAAGGCTGTAACTGATGTTCGAAAACCATTTTTATTTTGGTTCGTTTTTTCCAGCTCTGTCCACGACATCGAAGCTATACGTACTTTGACTTCCTTGTCTACTATTCTTCTCTAAGATATCCGCTGTCTTCACGTAATTGATGTTGGTAGTTGCCACGTAAAATGGTGTCTACGTAAAAAAGTTATTTATAGCTCCATGATGTTCATAGTTACCTAAATTTGTGTCTACGTACAAACTAAATTATAGCTGTATGATATTGAAAACTGTTATTTAAACTTGTGTGTTACTAAAGTCACGGGTATCGTTTTTAATGATAATATACTAGTCACAAAAAGTAGGGGATATTTTAAGATGGTATGTATTATTTTACAAAAGAGTGGATTTCGTATTTTAATGGTTGTATGGACATATCGAGCACGCTCTTCTCAACTCTCACGTGCAATATCATGTTGACCTAGTGACTCGTGATGAGTAAGCCAATCCCAAGAACAGAGGTGGGACCCATCCGTAAAGTTCACACATTATTCTTTTTCACAAAAAATGCGTGTATCTCGGGTTTGATGAACACTACTCACCATGGACAGGTATAAAAAGACTCTGCAACAGATAAAATTTCTTTTCTTCGTCATGGAACGTTTGACAGAACAGCAGAGATGGATAGGCATAGGCATGTTGCAAACCGGAAGTCGACAAGTGGATGTTGCTCGGAACCTCAATGTTTCATAGTCAGTTGTCAGGAGACTGTGGAACAGGTATCAAAATTTCCGCACAGTGGCTGATCTGCCTCGGACTGGCCGCCCAAGAGTCACTATACGCCGCCGAGATCAACTTCTTGTTACTCAGACCCTCAGAACTCGGACTCTAAATGCTATTCAACTTCAGCAACACCTTCAACAGACCACTGGGATCCGGGTCTCAACTTAGACAGTACGAAACCGTTTGCACCAAGTGCAACTGGCCTCACGCAGAACGTTTGTAGCTTTGCCCATGTCACCACAACACAGGCGAGCAAGAATGGATTAGTGCCAACGTCATCATCGGTGGACCAATCAACAGTGGGCATCAGTGATGTTTTCTGATGAGTCCCATTTCGTTTTGGATTTTCATGATCGTCGAATACGTGTCTGGCGACGGCGAGGTCAACGTTACCAGCCTCCTGCAACTGTTGCACACAACCGTTATGGAGGTGGCAGTGTAATGATGTGGGCAGGCATCTGTATGAATGACAGGACCGACCTTCACATATGCCAGGTCAATATCACAGGGCTCTACTACCGTGACAACATCATCGAGCCTTTCGTTGTGCCATTTGCTCAACTGCACGGACCAGATTTCATCTTCCAGGATGACAATGCACGTCCTCACCGTGCTCGCGTCGTCCAAGATCACCTCCAGATGCAACATATCCAAACGTTACCGTGTCCGCCGATGTCCCCCGACCTGTCTCCTATTTAGCATTTGTGGGACCTCCTGAATAGACGCGTCCAACAACGTCCAGCCGCTCTACAGACTCTTCAGCAGTTAGCCCAGGCCCCTTCAGCAGGAGTGGCAGAGAATTCCTCAAGACAACATCAGAAGGCTTATTTGCAGTATGAGACGTCGTTGCAATGCATGTTTAGCGGGGGCCCTACACGTTTTTAGAAATATTGGAATATTTTTGTGAAAATGAAGTACCTACCCCACCTTGGTTGCCAGTGCGACTAAAATCATGTGAGTAAAGACATAACACTTCTTGTACCGCAAATGTCTTGTTATGATGCTCAAGTTTACATGTACGAAGGAATAAATGAACTAATTTGAAATATATTGTCTTTGGATAACTTTTAAATTCAATATCCCCTACTTTTTGTGACAGGTATATATGTTGGTATTACTTAATTCAATCACGTTCGATTAGTACTCAAACGTTGGCTTCGAGTGCCCTTTTTGCTGCCTAGTTTGTCGAAGTTTGTAAAATCTTAGGTGCACTGAGGTCGGGAGTACTCGAGTGTGAAGCGTCTAAAGTACAGTGATTGTTTGAGCCTCAAGTACATTAATTGTGTCAGCCTCAAGTACAGAAGCTAAGTATGGCTGGCCAAAGTTATTCCAGGTCGCCGGTAATCATGTCGGAGCGTTTTAAACAGCTGTGGTGAAGCGAAGACAAATAAATCATACCCGGTCACGCGGTAACGGGAAGTTTAACCCATTTACTGCTATAGTGGGCTGTAGTTTGTCGACTTTAAAAGATATTTAATTTTTATTTTTATGTTAATATTTGTTTCTAAGCGCTTGCTCTATACAGTTTTAAGAAGTGAGCAGAAGACACTCCAGGAAATCAAAAATGCTTTAAATACGATGAGATTTAATAAGATAATGAATAGGATTATACTAAGACTATGATACACTCAGTGGCGTAACTAGGTTGAGGCAGTGGGGCACGTGCCACAGAGGCGAAATTTGTGGAAAAAAAAGGGGGGGGGGCACCCTTTTTATGGTTAAAAAATGCAGAAATTCCACTTCTCGTTTAAGACAATTGTAAAAACGGACAGAAACAACTCTGGAAATGTCCCCATATTTAGTAATCTTTAGGATTTATCGTATATATATATATTTCTGTATCTGAGATTCACAACAGAAGAATCACTTAATTTTGTGAGCCAACTTCTTCTTCTTCTTTGATCCTTAGCCGCCGACCGTCAAAGCAGTCAGTGGCCATCACGCCTGGTGGCGTCTTGTAGGGCAACAACAAATTGATTCCACTTTGCTCGGTCGGTGGCCATCCTTCGTACAGTGCCCCAACTCTGGTTCATTCTTTGCATCTCAGCCTCCACAGTCCTCCGCCAAGTTGTTTTTGGTTGGTCTCTCTTTCGTTTTCCTTCAGGGGTCCATAGCATCGCTGTTCTTGTGATGGCATCGGGGTCTCTTCTGAGGACATGGCCAACCCAGCTCCAGCGTCTGCCAGCTATGATGGTGTGCATGTCCTCTTGCTTGCTCCGAGTAAGCAGATCTTGGTTGGTGATGGTATTCGGCCAAAAGATTCCGAGAATTTTTCTTAGGCATGTTGTGTGAAAAGAGGACAATTTCGACATTTCCTTCTCTGTAACTCTCCAGCTCTCCGCGCCATAGAGAAGCACAGAAAGCACACAGCTCTGATATAATCCTAATTTTGTGCTTGTGCTGTACTGAGAGGACTTCCAGATGTTGTTTAGACTAAAAAGGCTGTTCTTGCTTTGTTCATTCTGTTGTTGATGTCTTTGCTTGTTCCGCCGTCTGGTGTTACTATGCATCCTAGGTATGTGAAGGCATCTGTCTGTTCCAGTTGCTGATTCCTTACTGATATGGGCTCAGGGTTGCTCACATTGAGCGTCATGACCTCTGTCTTCTTTAAGTTGATGTTCAAGCCCACCTGCTGGCTATACTTATTAAGTCTATCCGTTTTTTCCTGGATGTGTTGATGTGAATGTGCTAGCAGTGCAATGTCATCTGCATATCCCAGATCTTCCAATGTAGAAAATGTAGCCCATCTTATTCCTGTTGGATTGCCCTCTGTTGTCTGGCGCATCACCCAGTCTATGACTGTTAAAAATAGAGTGGTTGATAAGGGGCATCCATGTCGTACTCCTGTCTTCACTTCAAAGGTTAGGTTGCACTGCCCAATGCTACACGTAAAGTTGGCATAAAGGCTTTTTATGATTGACACTATGCAGCTTGGAATTCCATAAGCCCTCAGTATTTTCCATAAACTGTCCCTATGTATACTGTCAAAAGCCTTTTCAAAATCAACTAAATTAATGTACAGCTGTCTTTGCCATTCTGAGCACTGCTCTATAATGTTCCTGAGGGTAAATATATGATCTACACATCTTCTGTTCTTTCTAAATCCTGCTTGTTCTTTCCTCAGTTTGTGGTCTACTGCTTTTGAAATTCTCTGTATAATTATCCTGCCTAGTATTTTGCTGGGAACTGAGAGAAGAGTTATTCCTCTCCAATAATTGCAGTCTGCAAGATCTCCTTTCCTGGGCAATTTGACAATTATTCATTTTCTCCACTCTGATGGTGTTGTCCCTGTTTTCCAGACTTGTGCAAATAGTGGTTCTAATAGTTCTGCTGCTAGCTCTGGGTCTGTCTTAAATAGCTCTGCATTTAAGTTATCATGACCAGGAGCTTTTCCATTCTTTAACCCTTTGATTGCTGTGATGATTTCTTCTTTTCGTGGGATGTCTGTATTAACATCTAGATCATTTTCAGCCTCAGGAACATTCAATTGTGTCTCTGGTGGTTCCTTATTCAGAGTTTCTCTGAAATGCTCTGCCCATCTTGTTTCCTGTCCCTCTACTGTCGTGATGAGATTTCCGTGCTTATCTCTTACTAATGTAATATTGTTTGCACCTCGTTTTCCACTGATGATTTTAGTTATTTTGTATACTGTGCTTTGTTCATTTCTCAGTGCTGCCTCTTCTGCCTGTATTTCAAGGTCATCCAGAAATGTCCTTTTGTTAGCACGGGTTTGGTGAGCCAACTTGCATAGTGATAAGTCCAGAGCCGTAATATAGTGAATGAAGGATATATAAACTTGTATTGATCGTTAGATTACAGAGTTTGGTGGTGTCATGTAAATTGATGTAATAATTAACATTGGTGGTATTATTGACTTTGATTTACATGCTTGTGACGAAATGGACAACATCTTCACGATCTTTGTTTCACTCCGGCAGTATCAGTAAATTTGTGGTACTGAATTTTATTATTTGCTCTCAATTGTCGCACTTTTCTTTCTTTCTTTCTTTTCCTGCTTGTGTGGCAAATTTTTTGTAGGGGCAAAGATTTGTTGACACTCCTCTCTGTGATGTTACCTGTTTGTTACCCGGTCATCCTAGCTTGCGGTGAGCAACTGAGATAAGATAGTCGCCGGCGTGTTTAGATTGAACCGCTGATAAGACGACTCGTTTGGTAACCCAGATGGGCAGACACGGAGTTTTTGCATACTCATACGACAGATAACGAGATTACTGTCTGTGTGACACATGTAGGCAGACAAGTGTGACATAACCGCTTCCGAGTCATCCTTGATACACCAACATTACTTTTTAATAAAATAATAAGTATTACAGCTTATCCATGTATAGCGAAATCTGTGAAACAATCGCTAAATTCAGTAAGATTTTACTTCTATGATAATAAATAAACCCGCCCGTGTGCGCTTGCCTATCTTCGTCCTCAACGTCAGTACAGAGCTGAATTGTGTCCAGTAGTAATGCTTAGACAATGATCCCGTTGTCAAATCTTACACGCTGTCCTAGTTTCGTCCTTGAGACTTAGAATTAACGCAAAATATTACATAAACGCCGTTTTGCAGACAGCTAAGTGTTCGTTTCAGTCAGAGTGAGAGAAGAAAACGTAGGAGGGAGAGATAGGGGATGAATGAATGCCTCGACAAGCGTTGGTTTTCGAATCGCATGCGACAAGGCAACGTCACAGAATTGGCTTGAAACACTTCACGCGAGGGATAGGTTAGTGTTTGAAAAATAGACTACAGGCCTTAGTTACCGTCGTTAGGGCATGTTTGAACATCTGCTATCGTTCGCTGTAGTTTTCTTAGAAAAAGTGAGAGAGAGAAAAAAATTGGAAAGGGGGAATGGTATGGAGTCCGTTTAAACTATCGTCTGCATTGCTAAAGTGAAACTAACTGTCACAATTGAACGATAGATAGAAATAAATAATAGAGGACGATTAAAATGATAATATTCGGTTATTATACCTAACATATTACTTAGTGTGATATATTATCTTGCCGTAGAAGAACCCTAAAATAATAAAATATGTTATTTGAATAAGTGTAGAAGGAAAAAGTAAATTATGATGAAAAAAAAGAATAAAACCACTGTGTGACAGACAGCAACATGATCACTAGTTATTTAGCAGAATTTGAAACACTAAATAACTAACTGAGATATTGACGAAGACAGATGGACGAACAGACTTGAATCTTTCTCAGTTTGCCCTGTAGTGGGGATAGAGGGGAAGTTAGTCCAAGATTTGAAATTTGAGTTCAGTTTGAATAAAAAAGACGCTAGAAGCTAAACAGTCCCTGATTGGCTGGAGTCTTATATACTAACGGAGGGATAAAACTAGTTTGTAGTAGTGTTCGGGGACACTTGTAAAAGAAATTTTCTACACTAAAGTTGTTCGACAAGCAAGATAATAATACTATCTTGACTTTGCTGATCTGCACCAGCAAGCGATCTGGATTTGACCATATTTATCGCAAATCAAACTTATTAGTGTTAATATTTCTCTGATGCGGTAAGAAATAAAACATTTATATCACCATTATTATTATTATTATGTATGTATTATTGAATATGTTTGAAAATTATGTGGGTAGAAATATCTAGAGGGAAGTCAACATCAAACTTTGTGTTGTTTTACAGAGTTGTTAGGAAATATATTAACATGTTGTAGAAAAGCCAGACAGGCTTTCTGACATTTTGGGAGAAAGAAAAATTAAATAATTAATGGGGAAATTGTTATACAGTATTATGACATAAGACCAGGCAAACCACTGGCCTTCTTCTTCAGCAAGTCACCGTGATTGTACATGACTTGATATTATTAACTTAAAATGTTTCCTCCATGTTATATTGCAAGAGCAGAATCCTTACTTGGCAGTGGAGGCGGGTGATCTAACCAAAATTCATCCTGCATACCAGGCACCCCTCAGTTAAGAAATTGTCTCCGGGCACTTGATATATCAAACTCAACTACTCTCAGTTCCCGAATTGTGTATTAAATCATTCAGATTGTGATGAAGAAAAACGTTCTTGTAATCAATACTCATTCATAGGAGCAAGAAAAAATTGACACTGTTCCAGATTGACACATTTAATTACAGTTATGAATAAGAATATACTCAGTTATAAATTGAATTAATTTTATGTAAATACTTTGAATTATTATTTTGAGTTCAATATTCCGGTATACACAAAATTGTGATACTGGAACAAATAAATTGTAAAAAAAAGATTTCACATTTAAAACTTAACTCTGGGTGTTGTTAATTACTTTTCATAGAGTTCTTTAGTGTATTTGTTATCATTTTCTTATACCACAATTTCATTACCCTAGACATTAGACGTAGCTGTCAGACATACTAGTCAAAAATAAGTCTGAGTGAGATCTTAGGGTGGTAGCAGAAAGGTTTCTGAGAACACACCCTTATTATCTATTAGACTCCGAGGCCTTCACAGCTTGACCTCACTCAGTTACACTATAACAATAACACCAACATTCATAACATCTAAACCCACCACACCATGTTGTTTTGTGTGTCTACCGATCTGCCTGTGAGAGTATATGCAAGGCATCAGATGTCCATATATGGTAATACGTGACTTTTGCATGCACGCCACTTATTTCACGTGGGACTATTTTGAAAATATCACACCCTATCTGCATGATTTGAAATATTTGGATCTTTCTGATTAGATTCATAACAACAATGCGTGGGAAGATAGGAATATAGTCTGACCATTTCGCAGTTCTATTTCACTGTGAATTTCACGCTCGCCAAGACAACATCAGACCGCGCCAGAGTGAAGACTAGATTCATAATTCCTTTTTTTAAACCGGACCTTTTATTGGAGAATCAAATAAAACTTACAAAGCACAGGAAATCTCTTCATTTAAATAAGGAACACCGGGACTAGGAAACTGAAGAAAGACAAGGAGTCAGAGAGGGAATTTATTGGCAAATTAAAGACACCCCAGACGCGTGTAAGAGACCGACTCGTCTCTTTTATTCATCTGAGCAAAACGTCTGTGAGTCAGGATTGGCGTAAGTTGTGATTTACATTTCATATTTTATTACTAACATGTGAACTAACATATATATATATATATATATATATATATATAATTATATATATATATATACATATATATATATATATATATATATATATATATATATATATATATATATATATATATGTGTGTGTGTGTGTGTGTGTGTGTATATATTACCATGTGAATGTTATTATGTGAAACTCGCTTGTGGATGTCAAAGTCATTTGAGGCTGGCAACCACAGCGTATAGAACGATGATTCATGAACCACCACTGCACGGGCTGGTGATTGCTTTACTGCTAGTTTCGTAAAGAGAACTAAATGCATAAAGTAGTTCCAGGTTCCCTATGGAGCAGGGAGGGAAAGATGAAAGAAATGATGTACATTCAAAGTATAATACTTACATTTTCAAAGTAGTGTAAATGTCCCTATAAACATAGTCACTTTAAAATTAATGTAAGTTTTCAAGCTTAAACTAGTGTAAATGTCTATGTAAAAATATTCATTTTAAAGTTTCAAACTTTTCAATTAGTGCAAAACATAAATAAAAAACATATTCAAGTTATATTGTGAACATTTTTCAATCAGTGGAGATGTTTATATAAACATGCCCTATCTGTATTATTAACATTTTCATTTGAATATAAAGTAACTTTGAAAGCTATTCTATTTAAATGTAAAGAAAGTTTTATCCCGAGGGATTAAATTTAATTCTCATCGAGGGCAAAGTCTGAGTAATTGAGATGGTGGTATGGGAAGATAGGAACCCATAACTATGGGGTGGAAAACGCCATACTCAGAAGAGCGTTTAATTCTATTCTTTTATCATAGTTATTGGTGGTACCAGCAGAAAGTTCTATCTCTGGAACAAGAAGGGAACCGTGGCCTAAGCGTTAAGACGAAGGACCCACGTGGTAAACTCTCCTGGACGTTTCTGAGAAATGAGCTGCTCCCGGCAACCTTGCTCAGAGACGAATGTGAGCAGAGTGAAAAGAACCAACCCATAAGAAGGAGCAGAACCGTCATTGGCAGCTAAGTTCAAATAAATGCTGCCACTTGAACTTCTTGTAACATCTCACATTCCCTAAAGACTGTGATGATAATTTTTCTCGATCCATAACTATTCAAATTATTTTCCAACTGTTAAAACCTAAAGTGATTATTAAATTTTGTTATTTGTAATGTTACAACTTTAACTTCGATTTAATCATTTTAAAGTTACTGCATGTTTGTCTCAGTCACCTTACTACACAGTCTAAACAGATCTATACTAGAATAATAGAATTCCACTGAATAAATCAGGGGCGGGGGCTTAAACGAGCTGAAAGAAGTAAGTGCTTAAATCCTTCACAAAAGCGTAGGCAAAATTACAGAGTGAACGTACTCAGCCGAAGAAGTATTGTTCTCGCTTATTCTGAATATATTGTGAGGACTCCCTTTGTAATAGAAGTGTCATCACCCTTCTATCTACATCTCTGCCAAGAGTAATCTTGTGCGAAGGTAGATACATTTGAAGCCCATATTAGATACTCTTGAGTTTTGGCCACTGTTGGACCACTACTGCAAAGCAGGGGAGGCAATACCGTCACAATGCTTGTGTCTTATCTTGTACTCCTAAAACTACGCTGACAACTGAAGTTGGTCTCCAGCTGAATAGAACCTGTTAACGCAGCTAGAGTCCTAGTCAGGACTGCTCTATACCAGTATGAAGGATATATAAACTTGTATTGATCGTTAGGTTACAGAGTATCGCGGTGTCATGTAAATTGATGTAATAATTAACATTGATGGTATTATTGACTTTGATTTTGACTTTGAATGATTACATTTTCTTTGCTTTCATCGTTTTGTCACGTGGCCTCAATCCCGTCGCGCGTGTTCACAAAATCTTCTGTAAAAATGCCTGCTATCCCCAGTACTAAAACACAGCATTTACAGCGTCTGTATTCACCACAACCCACCAGACGGCAGCACTCATCTCGCCCAGTACCGACCTGACGGGGCACGTGAAGTGGACAGAACACGGCGTGAGGCCGGGGCAATTTACGGGAACACTTTGTTCGAATAAGCCGTTTCTTGTGATCTAATTCTCGTCAGATTGGCTTTCTATTCAGTTACAAGCCTCAGGAGTTCAGGCGGTCGGATCTTCCACAGGACTAAATGACAACAGACGTAGAGCGGTGAGTAAGGTATTGTTTGAGTTTTCCACGCAATCGGAGTTTCTGGTTTGTGTGTAGCGAGATAAAATTATTGAACACAGCGGAACAACATGTTCCTGGTCTAAATGGCAAAGGTAAATTGTTTCTGAAATATATTTTTATGAAATTCATAAGATTGAAATATTTTGCCAGGCTCTGAAATAACATAAATTAGGGTTTCTTAATCTTTCTTGTACCACGGACCCCTTTGTTTTTCCAGTGAATACTATGGACCCATTTGATTGTCTGATGGAGACTATTGGCCCGTTTGATGGTCTGATGAAGGATATGGACTCCTTTGATTGTCAAATGGAGGCTACGGACCCATTTGATTGTCTGATGAAGGATATGGACCTATTTGATTGTCTGATGGAGGCTATGGAACCATTTGATTGTCTGATGGAGGCTATGGAACCATTTGGTTGTCTGATGAAGGATATGGACCCGCTTTGATTGTCTGATGGAGGCTATGGAACCATTTGGTTGTCTGATGGAGGCTACGGACCCATTTGATTGTCTGATGAAGGATATGGACCCCTTTGATTGTCTGATGGAGGCTATGGAACCATTTGGTTGTCTGGTGGAGGCTACGGACCCATTTGATTGTCTGATGAAGGATATGGACCCCTTTGATTGTCTGATGGAGGCTATGGAACCATTTGGTTGTTTGATGGAGGCTACGGACCCATTTGATTGTCTGATAAGGATATGGACCCCTTTGAGTGTCTGATGGAAGCTATGGAACCATTTGGTTGTCTGATGGTGGCTATGAACCCCTTTAATTGTCCGATGAAGGCTTTGGAACCATTTGATTGTCTGATTGTCGTAGATTTTTGATAGGGAAATTAAGACTTGGGTTGGTCCCTTCTGAATAGGTTAGAATGAGTGATAGCCACAGTGAGATGTGATAATAGAAATAGAGTTCCACGAGTGAGATGGTGGAAATTTATAGAGGCTGTCCCGGAAATCGAGAATCTCTCTCTCTCTTTCCGCTTATCTTCTACAACAGATCCAAAGGAGTCAGACAGTCTATAAAAAATAGGTATATTAATATATATATCTATCCACTCACGTGCCCGCACATACAAGTGGCGACAGTTAGACACACAGACGTGGGAACAACTATAACAATGATTATATAGATATTATGGGAACGAACTGACCACCACACTGAAATAAATGTAGGTATAGTTTAATTATCATAGTAAACTTACATCACAACATATAAAATGCATCAAAAGCATATACAAATAGTCATAAGAATCAAGGATTGCTACAATAGTGATAGACCCGTTTGTATGGTCCTCCCCTGGATATATAGCTCACAATCCCGTTAGAAGAAAGTGATAACCCCAAAGAGTTACAGATACATATGATTGAGTCTATGGTTTCCCCTTTTAAGGTATGGACAGACTTGATACTCTGCTTTATTCTAGGGGTAAATATTGTTAGCAATAACTTGCACAAAGGAAGTTACAACGTGGGTGACTCAAACAAAGAACATCCTTCAGTCTACTTTCACTCGGTTCTTTCATCAGGGCCCTGATATACTTACAATCGTGCTGTGGTTCGCCGTCTGGCGCAAACTTTGAGACACTCACACACTTTTTATCTGTTATTGTCGTTTAATGAAGCGGATCCCAGCTCTGCAGATTTGTTTGTTGGTTTCATCAAAATGGATCCGGGGAGCGTCTGCTTCATGCGATAGTTATTTCAGACTAAAGTTAGTGTCACTTGACTCACGAGGTAAGAATTAGGCTTAAACGAGCACACAATGTCAGAACACGAGGTTTTCCTTAATTAGGAAGATGACCGGTGGACAACTTCTCTCAACAGTTAATCTTGGTTCACCACACACTTTTTCAAAAATGTCGGAAAAGTTAATGTTTTAGATTTCTGTAATTATTCTCGCCACAAAGTAGCATGTACATTAGAGTTAGTGTAGAAATATGCACTGGCTCAAAGTCCCAGTATAAGCATTTATTAGGTATGTCTCTGTACAAAACGCCGGCAAAGTTTGGGTTACCCCAGTATTCACTGAATAAAGAAAAAACACATATGAAATATGTTACATATTATGTATCCAATATAACTTACGTTTTTTTTAAATGCAAGCGTACAGCTTGACTTATCATTTAAAACTTCCCGTGCAATAAGTTATATATAAAAAAATCACCAATCCTCATGAATTAGGAATACATGCGTATTCCGTCAACACTCATGAGGCATCTAGCATTTATAAGTTAGTTTAGAAAAATTGTTCCCGTCCGATTATTTAGCAGTTAAATTAAATTCATTATAGCTACATTGTTGTTTAAGCTAGAAATTATAATTTATTCTGCTTTCCACTGAAACACGTCACTAGAAAATAATACAGACTATATAAATTAAGCACTCTGCACCAAATCTATCTAGTGAAATATGAAATAAGCGATTATCACTTTAAGCACTTCAAAAAATATTAGATAATTATTATAATATATACCTCAACACACAGAACTACAGGTAATCGCACACTTTAGAATTATACGCTGATATATTTATTTGAAGTCTAGAGCTCGGTAAATTTCCGAACAAACTAGGGCTTCGCTATACAGCTTATTCTATTCACGAACAACCTGTCTACTGCGAATTTTGAGGACTGAATGAAAATAAAGTTTAACATTCTGGTTATATCTATTTCCAGACAAAGGGTCCCACTTTATTTCGCCAAACGAAATAATCTCCTCTTTCCGTCTAAAACACCTTACATCAACTAGAAGACTACCATGAACTGACACTCGTGCGTTTTCACACCTCATGCTGACCAGGCCAACAGTGAGTGCCTTGTCAGCTGGGATTTCCAGACAAATGTCTCAAACTGCGCCGAGGAGATGTTGGCTATCGCGCCTCACTGAGCGCTCAGCCGATGCAACTCGTTGTGGCAGGTGAAAATGCAGACAACTTTGTCACCTATAGGTCTGGCGAAAGCGAATATTCACAGTGTATTTCGTCTGGTGCAGGGAATGCTGTAGACATATGTCTGCTCCTACGTCTGTGTCACGTGGGTCTTTATATCATTAAATTACCTACATCTTCTTCCTATTTTCTCACCCGCATCCTTTTATTTTATTATCTGTCCGTACTTGTTTTTCCTGTAATTTTTTCGCATCACAATTTGCGAAAAATATATTTCTTTCCCATCATCGTTTTTTCTTTCTCATACTGACTAGTAACCATATTGCATCAGATGCCAGTCGCGCAGATAGCTGTGAAGATACGGTTCTCGCCAGACATGCGTCTGCAGTTTCCCCGGCCAAGAGCGAGACCCGACCAGATTTCTGGGCCTGGGGTGTGAGAAATTCGTTTCGCTGGACATAGAGCAGACTTTTGGTCTACCATTTGGTTCACCTGTCACTAGCTTAAGGTGTCAAACCCGGCATCTGTACGACGCAGTTCTAGACGGTTGTCTGAGATTTGCAACTGTCACGCGCATTTCTCGGTCACTGGTGGCAGTTACGTCACGCGTTAAGCTGACGTAAATGTTGGGAGTAGGGGAGATAATTTCGCTTGGCGAAATAAGTTTGGGCCCTTTGTCTGATTTTAAGATATTGGCCCGAGTTTGAAACTTTAATTTCATTCTCGCTCCTATATTCGCAGTAGACAGGTTGTTCGAAACAGAATAGCTGTTAGCGAAGTTTCTCAGTTTGTTTCGGCAATTTGTCGAACTTCTAGACTTCCTTAAATATTCAGCATATAATTCTTAAGTTGTGCGACTACCTGTAGTTCTGTGAGAGGTAATATTATATAGTAGTTCTCTAGAATTTTGTGAAGTGATTAAGTGTTAAATCGCCGATTTAATTTTAAACTATTTCCTTTGAACAGAGGGCTAAATTTATATAGTCTGTATTATTTTCTAGTGACGTGTTTCAGTGGATAGCAGAATAAATTATATCTTAGCTTACTAAACAATAATGTAGCTATAATAAATTTAATTTAACTTCTAAATAATCAGACGAGAGAATATAGTTTAAAAACTAAACTTATAACGCTAGATACATCATTGAGTGTTGACGAAATACGTATGTATTTTCTAATTCATGATGTTTGATTTATTAAATATAACTTACTTTACGGGGAATTTAAATGATAAGTCAAGCAGTACACTTGCGGTTTAATAATGTAAGTTATAGTGGGTACATATTGTAAAATTATTTGATATGTGTTCTTTCTTTTAAAAAGTGAAACGGTGGTACCAAACTTTACCAGCGTTCTAGTACGTGAACTTTATTTGGAAAGAAACAAATCACTTTCATTACCTGAACTGTAACAGTTAAATGAAGTAAGAGGCCTTCGCGCCAGAATTAATTCTTCCAGAATAACTCTTCAGTACAATTCAGCCCGTTGTGGCAAGCAAAGATCAGAAACATTCCGACAGAGTTTTGACTAGTACTGTGGTGACCAAATATAGTAACTTCCTGAAAGTAGACACCGATCTGACATTCCTTAAATTCTAGAAACCAAAGCTAATGACAGTGTGCTCTGCTAACTTTCGTGCCTGGACAATATTTTATGTGACTTAATCAGACATTCGAAAAATTAGACCACCCAAGGAATCGTTCCCTGAGAGTTTAGTACGTCTTTTGGAACTGGGGATTTCTTGGTCAAGGACTGCATTCTCGGGTCTGTGTGAAGGTCCTAGAATTGAGTATGTTCCCAGAGGCAGCGAGCAAAGTTGTGAGTATAACTGCATGGCCATGGCTGAATGAATGAGTGTACGCAGATCAGAGTGTTATTTTACAGTTATAGATTGTCACCCATTTACTGTCTAAATTCTTTTTGTTTAACCTGCAGAATTTGTTACTATTTGCTAGAGTTTCTTTACTTCTTAGGCTAAATCAGATTATTCAACTCTGTGCATACATTTACGAGAAAAGAAGAAAAACTCTTAGCCTAAACCCTACGTATCTATAACTCTTTGGGCCATCATCTGTTCTCTTAAGGGGGCTGTGGGCTAAACCTAGAGCTAAGATCATAACGGGGATATCATCCTTGTAGCATTTTTCTTAAAGTTTATGACTATTTGTATATGTTTTTCCTTGATGTATTTTTGGTGTTGTGAGAAGATTTTTTTTGATGATAATAATAAAAAATCTCTCTCTTGAACTAAATCAGTGCGTTGGTCAGCTCGTTCAAATACATATAAATTCATTGTGATAGATTCCCACGTCTGTGTGTTTACCTGTCGTCACGTGTATGTGCGTGCCCGTGAGTAGATAGAGATATATTAATATATATATATCTGTGTGTAGACTGTCTGACGCCTTTAAAAGCGGTCGTAGAAGATAGGTGAGAGAGAGAGAAGATTATCTCGATTCTCAAAGACAGCTTCTTTATCACATTCTATCATCTCACGTGTGGGAAATTCTATTGTGGTTTTTTTTTTCACCAGCTCTCACGGTATCTATCACTCATTCCAACCTATTCAGAAGGGACCTAACCCTAGTCTTAATACTCCTATCTAAAATCTACGACAGTCTGGCCAGACGAATATATTCACAGTTTCGTCCACTGACACCTAATGCAATAGAATGCATTTTAACGCTCTCTCTCTGATACGTTATTGATAAGGTCTCTCGTGGGAGACAGTTGTCATCATCAGTTGATAAACTCTTTTAATACAAGACCCTTGCCCTGAGCAAGAGACATGCTGAAAAATCTGAAGCTCACTCGAACATCACCAGAGTTAAATACTGTGTTGTTGTGTTGCTCGTGGTTTGAGTATGGAATGTCAACTTGACCTACGCAGTGGTGTGTAGACATAGATTGAGTGTATAATGTGCGAATGATAAGAAGAGTTCGTGATGTTGACAAATGTTCTTTTCTCACACTCATGTATGGCTGGAAGTCATCGACACCAACGACTGTGTACCTTTACTACAGTTTAATTGGACGTACACACTCGACAGCACAGATAGTGACAAATCACAGGTTGGCATCATACATCATGGTACAGTGGATAAATGGTCTTGCAATGTTACATGGGCACTCATGTAGAATAATAATATAATGGACTGTCGGTAGCCAAGCACTCAGTATTGCCCATATATATATATATATCAACTGAGTTTACTGACAAAGCACGTCAGATTATAAACAATATCCAAGATGGCTTCTAGACCTAATCTCGTCTAGCGAAGATTCCTTAACATAATGTCCAGCACAGATTTTTCCATATAATTATATTGAACCGCTAGCAATGGGTTCTCATGTGTAGCAGTGATCTCTGGACTAATCAAGCGATAATACGGGCATCCCTTTTCTCTTCTTGAAAGTCACTAAATGTTTGGTTACAAGATGGCTTCTCTCGTGAGCTGTCACTCACGTTTGGATACAGATAATGAATCTGTCTTAAAGTTAGTCATTCGTTAAACATTTCATTGCCCTGTAGGTTTTATCATGAACAATTGACTGCATTCTACAGGATATAGTGCTGCTAGGAATCAGAGTCGTTTTTCATCTAGTTAAATGTATCCTCTCAGACGTACAAATCGTACCTATCGAAAAACGGTGGCTTCGTACGAGAGTTCAAAAGAGTGTCTTTTATTACCTTGGTATCAGAAATATGATTCTGCCATTCCTTGGCAATAAGAATGAACACTGGGGTAAAGCATACACGATAGGTCTAGACGACTATCACTTTCCCCAAAAATATAGAGATCACTTTTTTCCGGCGACAGGCCGACATAGAAAACCACAGCCCATCAGGGCGAAGCCAAATCACACCTCTTGAGCGACACATCCGCCGAACAGCCTTTGACCTCTCTAGAGACAAAAGAACATATAGTTCGACTTAGATATGTAAAGATATACAGATATAAGACAGACTCGTCCTACTCAATCAAACAATACACATAAATTCAGGCCATAGATATTCTGAAGCAAGAACAATCTATTACTACCCAAACAAAGAATAAATCGCAGTAAAACTGGATTCATCCGCGGAGTTCGATCGAAAGAGACGACACAACTTTCAAGGGAAGTAACTCAATAATGACTTTTCCTTAAGCACTAAAAAGTATCTATTTTGTTTACAAAATATTTGCGAACATAACAAGTATACCAATGTATAATATTGTAAGATATCAAAGACTGCACGTAACAGTCTTACCACACCTCCCGGGAAAAAAAATGGAACTTTTTTTTTTTTTTTGAAATACATCTAGGAGCAACGTACAATAGGCTCACAACGCATGAATAATGCGCAGATGAAAATATCAGGAATAAATATAACGCCTAATATGAGGCTAAGTCGACTTATGGAGCGACTGGTGAGAATGTGTCTCATAAACTGAGAGAAATTATTTCTCTACAAGTAAATTTTTTCCAGGAAGGTGTCATCAAAGTATAATACAATTCTGGCAATTACACGACGCCTAAAAAATTCATACCATAATTTCGTATTAGATATCTTACATTTATGATTTATGAAGAAAAATCATCAAAGCACAGCGGTGAATAAACATCAATGAACCGCTATGTAGTGATACAATCATTATATTAATAAATTACAAATGTGTATCTATCATGATATAGAAAAGGAACTACTATAGAACTAGACATATCAAGAAGTCTAAGCCCTAATAGTTATGTGGAATCATGTGGGCATCTTGACAGAATGTCTGCCATCACATTATCTGATCCACGAATAGCTCTCACAGAGAAATGAAAAGGTTGAAGAGCAATTGCATATCGAGTAGACCTCGAGCTCTTCAAATTCTTACTCTGTATAGCAGTAAGAGCTTTTTGGTCGGTTTCTACTATGAAATGTGCGCCTAGAAGGAATCTCTGTAGTTTGAGGATCGACCAAACCATAGCTAATAGCTCACGGTCTAAAACCGAATAATTCCTTTCTGCCGCATTAAGTTTTCTGGAAATATACATTACAGGATGCAGAGTTCCAGAGTACTCTTGCATTAGTGCCGCTCCAATCCCAGTGGATGAAGCGTCACTACGAAGAACGAATGTCTTATCTTTAGTAGGTAGCACTAAAATAGGTGGTGTTGAAAACAATGTTTTAATCTTATCCAGAGAGCATTGGCATTCCTGAGACCAGTGGACCATATTAGGCGAACCTTTCTTTAGAAGTGTTGAAAGAGGTGCCATGATAGAGGATAGATTCTGAATGAATCTGCCATAAAATTGAATAAGACCTAACAGACTTCTCACCTGTTTTTTAGTCTTAGGGATCGAGATGTTAAGTATCTTACTAGTATTATGGTCCTCTGTCTTTAGGAAACCATGACCAACTCGGTGGCCTAGGAAAGAAATTTCGCTAAAACCAATATAGGCTTTAGAGGGTTTCGCTGTCAGGTTGTGCTCGCGCAAAGTAGACAGCAATTCATCTAACCCTGAATAGTGATCTTCCCAAGTATCGCTGAAAAGACAGATGTCGTCTAGATATGCAATGACATCTGACCGATAAGATAGGATTCGGCGCATCATGCGTACGAATGTAGCTGGTGCGTTCATAAGACCGAAAGGCATAAAATTCCATTGGAACAAACCTCTAGGTGTTGAAAAAGCCGTGAGAGGTTTGGCGCGTTCAGATAAAGGAACTTGCCAATATCCTTTAGACAAATCAAGTTTAGTGAAAAAATGAGATTTGGAGAGTCGAGTAAGTAGCTCTTCCAGTAAAGGCATAGGTTCGGCATCGAACTTCGTTACTTGATTCAATTTTCGATAGTCAACGCAAAGACGTATGTTATTGTCTTTTTTTCGAACAATAACCATCGGCGAAGAATATGCAGAGGTGGATGGTTCGATTATTTTCAAATCTATCATCTCATCCAACTCTTTCTCAACCTGTGCTTGAAAATGTATAGGTATAGGATAAGGTCTAACCCTAATAGGAGTATGGTCAGTTAGAACAATGTCATGTTCAATGACATGCGTTTGTCCAGGGATGTCAGTGAGTACATCCTGAAATGTTTGCAACATAGTTGAAACTTGTCGCTGTTCTCCTAGAGACAAATCAGGAGAGACAGTAACGTTCTTCCATGATTCACTAGAATGAAGTGGGATCATTGGAAGAGGAAGATTTACATCTGAAAAACTTGTTTCCTCATCCTGTATCACGGACAGTGATGAGTAATGACCATGTTGTACTGGAGAATCGTCCGTTGCTTGGAAAATGGGTTGCAAATAATCCGGACGTTCATGGAATTCAGTAAGCATATTGATGTGGAAGGTTTTATGCTTCCCATCAATATCGACAATATAGTCGACATCGGAAATTTTCGATATTATATCGTACGGACCTTTCCAAGAAATAAGTAGTCTGTTTTCCCTACAAGGTAGTAATACAAATGCTTTGTCACCAGGACAAAGTTGTCGTAAGCATCTCTTCTTATTGGCAAATTGCCTTGCCTTCTGTTTCGCAAATTCAGAAGAAGAAGTTGCTAATTTGCATGCTTCGATAATCTTTTGTCTCAACGCGATGACATATTCGTAGGATGACTTTGTGTCATCGTCAATATTGTCAGATGTTATGAGATCGTGAAGCAACGACATAGGGCCACGCGGACGCGCGCCAAAGACGAGTTCAAAGGGAGAAAATCCTGTATGTTCATTGGGTACCTCTCTGTAAGCGAAGAGGGCCGCAGGTAAAACTCTGTCCCAGTCTTGAGGATGATCCTCAGTTATCTTCCCTAGTAAGTTTTTAAGTGTTCTATTAAGGCGTTCGACCATACCATTAGACATTGGATGGTAGATACTACTTAAAGATCTATCTATCTGCAGAGTAGACATTACTTGAGACATGGTATCTGATATTAGTTGGGTGCCATGGTCTGACAATATCTCTCCGGGGAACCCCAGACGAGAAAATATAAGCCAAAGAGCATCTGCAATATCAGCAGTAGTAATGCTCTTCAGAGGAATAGCCTCTGGCCAACGTGTGCACATATCAACACACGTTAAGATAAACTGATGTCCTCTGGCAGACTTGATCTTAAATGGACCAATAATGTCTATGGCCATTTTTTGAAACGGCCGAATAGGAATGTCCGCCGCCTGAATGGGTGCAGCATGCCGTGGACCTTTGGATTTAACTTCCTGACATACTTTACAAGATCGACAATAAATCCGTATGTCCTTGTTTACCAATGGCCAAAAGAAAGCCGCAAGGACTCTTGATTTAGTACGGGAAAAACCCATGTGTCCAGCACACTGAGAGTCGTGAGCGTGCTGCAAAATTTTAACTCTCAAATTCTTGGGAACCAGGATTTGAGAATGACTTGACGTAATGGAGTCTTGAACCATACGTACAAGTACGCCATTCTTCTTTGTAATCCACGATTTACGACTTGTGTCTTTATTCGGATCACCTTTAGTTGCAAGAATGAAGAATTTCTTCAGAGTGGGATCATCTTCTTGCTGTTTTATAAACGGGTCACGAGAAATTACCAAGGGATCATCTTGGTTATGCACTTCATTATCTTCAGTAGATGAAGTTTGAGGCATATTAAGAGCCTGAGCTCTAGTGACTACAGCGTTAGCAATCTGCATGTTTTGCCTTTCCCACGCGGAAATTTGTTGCGGAGTGCATTCTTTGACTCCATGAATGCGACCGATGATGAGGTCAGCGATCGGATTCGGAAGAAGACATGCGTGTACATCTCCTGTAAAGAAAGGAGTAGCAATCCTAATGATAGCAGTAGAGTATTTCTCTAATGTGCCGCCAAATGTTACACATTTGACTACTTGTCCAGTGGCACGGGAAGGATCTACGAGTGACTGCCTAACACCAATTGTGGTGCATCCAGAATCAAATAGCACAGAGACTGGATTGTTATTCACTAAACCCTTATGTAAGACAAGAGAACCTCTTCCATCATGCGCGACTGATGCAGGAAGAGCAGGAAGAGGATGGCCACAGCTTAAAGTAGACACTGTGGTTGGCTCAAATAATGTTTTGCATTGGGGGCACTGAGATGCTCTCCCAAAATCAAAAGCGGCACATGCCATATTACTAGCATCATTATTATCTTTACTCTGTTTATAGGCTTCATGGGACTCTTGTTGTGCAGAGTTTGCCTGAAAATGTGGTTTATGTCTTTTGTTTTGAGATCTACCTCGGTTATTATCACCTCTGTAGTTATTGTTACCTCTATTGTAACCCCTATTTGGGTTTGAGTCATAGTTCCCTTGGTTACCATTATCATATTCATTATAATGAGTATCTCTGTAATTATGATCTTGTTGACTCCAAGACGGATAACCCGGATAGTTTCTATAATTACTTCCTCTACGGAAATTCCTATAATTATGACCACCCCTGTGTCGAGAGCTATCAGCTCGTCTCCAGTTCTTTGAAGAAGAACCCTGAAATGATTGGTTACCTTGGTTTTGATAACTATTATGGTTACCTTTTTTTATCAAATCTGTTTTGAGGTCCCTGAAATCTGTGTGAATAATTGGGATTGTATGGTGTTGCTGAAGCAACTGGCATACTCTCCTTAATCTTAGTGTTGCCAAAAGTCACGTCGGGGTGTGCAGTGATATATTGGGAACAATATTCTTCCATTTCCTTTAGAGATTTGGGTTTACGCTCATGTATAAATTCAAGGAATGGTTTGTTCACACATGACATAATCTTATCTCTGAGCAACAAATCCATAAGTCCTTCATACGTTTTTTCTGTTTTGGAAAGCTCAATCCAACGATCAACTGTGAGACGTGCCTTTGCAGTGAATTCTGAGAATTCTACACCTGTCTCAGGCACCATCGTCTTAAACAAAAGGCGATAGCCTTCCTCACTTAGCTGGTATTTTTTTTATCAAAGCCGCCCTAATGACATCATAATTATCCTTATCTGCTTCTCCTACAAGGCATAATCTAGTCAAAGATTCACCTTTCAAGTTTTCTGCTAATTGATTAGCGTATTGTGATTTATCCACATTATGTGTACGACAAGAACGTTCAAATCTATCCAGCCAGAATGTAATATCGTCACTGGACTGATTGAACGGTGGAACCTTAACCTTGTAAGTAGAAGGTTTACCATTACCACTAGATGCCTGATTAACATTACTCATACTTGTCAATCTCAATTTCTCTAACTCAAATTCATGTTCTCTTATTGCTTTTTTTTCTTCAGCCTCTCTGTCTAATCTTTTTTGTTCAGCTTCACTGTCTAATCTTTTTTGTTCAGCAGCAGCTTCTCTTTCTAATTTTTTTTGTTCAGCTTCAAATCTACTTTGCTCCACCTGCATCTGCAATTTCTTTTGTTCAACAGCAGCCTCAGCTTCTCTTTCTAATCTTTTCTCTTCAGCCAGAGCTTTTCTCTCTTCTGCAGCAACTTTTCTCTCTTCTGCAGCAGCTTTTCTCTCTTCAGCAGCAGCAGCAGCAGATTTTCTCTCTTCAGCAGCAGCAGCAGATTTTCTCTCTTCAGCAGCTAATGCTTTGTCATATTGAGCAACCGACCATTCTTCTAATTGTTGACCAGTTTTATCAAGGGATTTCCCTTGTGTAATGAAGTATTCTAATGTAGACATGATGTCTAACAATAATACTAATCACCTGAAACAATAATAATACCACAAGTTCTTAATGACTTGATTAATCAGTAAACTATCCCAATATCTGTGGGTCACAAGCCTTAATAAGGTCTTGTATAACAGTAATAATAATCAAGAACTGGTTTATGCCATAATCCAAGTGCAGTGCACAGGCAATAGTGTCTTATGAAATATACCTATATAAAACATATGTCAACCAACAGAATACATAAAGTACAAATAGGACTGACAATACGAAAACGTTTGCAGAAATCAAATAAATCAAATAGGGAAATCAATGAAAATAATCACTGAATCTGCAAGAGATAACAACACAAATGACGTCACAGTATAAGAATATAAATTGTGAATAGAACTGAAAGATAGAAAAGGGGTAGACCAACAAATTACAAACAAATCAAAACAAAACTAAAGAACAAAGAAATATTACAAAAATAACAATAATTACAGTCTTCACAGCTAACACAAAAGCAACAGTTGTCGCAGCAAATTTCCAATTAAGGAAATTGCACCTATAGAAAACGCCCACAACGGACCCTCTATGACGTGGGATATTCTGTTGTGAGGACTCCGCCCAACCTAAACACAACCCGCTGACATAGAAACTAACATACTATACAAACAAATAACATGTAAACATAAATATATAAATTATGTGTATGATAGTATGTGTTGCAAAATAGGCTCAGTTTTACAGTAATGGCAAAGTTATTTTTATGAAAACAAACAAACTGCCACTTTATTCAATTAAACATACTGGCCTTAAATATTAAAGTTCATATATAGAAAACAAGAAGATCCATCGATGAAAATAGGACTTCTTAGTTCAATAATACTGTCTTCCTGTTAACATTGACAAGAATTGCTCCAACTGTTCTGTGAAACTCTGTAATGTCTAATGTACAAATGTCAACAACGCTGACCTACATACTGCATTCACTTGACAGGTCACGTGACGAAGTGTTGACAAAGAGCAAACCAATACTGCAAGTGTGTCGTATCAGCCACAGGAAACGGTCTGGTATCGGTAATCTGTTGACTTCTGAACTTCTGCGAGGTCAAACCCAGAAAGCTGGTCCACCAGTTGATAAGGTCTCTCGTGGGAGACAGTTGTCATCATCAGTTGATCAACTCTTTTAATACAAGACCCTTGCCCTGAGCAAGAGACATGCTGAAAAATCTGAAGCTCACTCGAACATCACCAGAGTTAAATACTGTGTTGTTGTGTTGCTCGTGGTTTGAGTATGGAATGTCAACTTGACCTACGCAGTGGTGTGTAGACATAGATTGAGTGTATAATGTGCGAATGATAAGAAGAGTTCGTGGTGTTGACAAATGTTCTTTTCTCACACTCATGTATGGCTGGAAGTCATCGACACCAACGACTGTGTACCTTTACTACAGTTTAATTGGACGTACACACTCGACAGCACAGATAGTGACAAATCACAGGTTGGCATCATACATCATGGTACAGTGGATAAATGGTCTTGCAATGTTACATGGGCACTCATGTAGAATAATAATATAATGGACTGTCGGTAGCCAAGCACTCAGTATTGCCCATATATATATATATATCAACTGAGTTTACTGACAAAGCACGTCAGATTATAAACAATATCCAAGATGGCTTCTAGATCTAATCTCGTCTAGCGAAGATTCCTTAACATAATGTCCAGCACAGATTTTTCCATATAATTATATTGAACCACTAGCAATGGGTTCTCATGTGTAGCAGTGATCTCTGGACTAATCAAGCGATAATACGGGCATCCCTTTTCTCTTCTTGAAAGTCACTAAATGTTTGGTTACAAGATGGCTTCTCTCGTGAGCTGTCACTCACGTTTGGATACAGATAATGAATCTGTCTTAAAGTTAGTCATTCGTTAAACATTTCATTGCCCTGTAGGTTTTATCATGAACAATTGACTGCATTCTACAGGATATAGTGCTGCTAGGAATCAGAGTCGTTTTTCATCTAGTTAAATGTATCCTCTCAGACGTACGAATCGTACCTATCGAAAAACGGTGGCTTCGTACGAGAGTTCAAAAGAGTGTCTTTTATTACCTTGGTATCAGAAATATGATTCTGCCATTCCTTGGCAATAAGAATGAACACTGGGGTAAAGCATACACGATAGGTCTAGACGACTATCACTTTCCCCAAAAATATAGAGATCACTTTTTCCGGCGACAGGCCGACATAGAAAACCACAGCCCATCAGGGCGAAGCCAAATCACCTCTTGAGCGACACATCCGCCGAACAGCCTTTGACCTCTCTAGAGACAAAAGAACATATAGTTCGACTTAGATATGTAAAGATATACAGATATAAGACAGACTCGTCCTACTCAATCAAACAATACACATAAATTCAGGCCATAGATATTCTGAAGCAAGAACAATCTATTACTACCCAAACAAAGAATAAATTGCAGTAAAACTGGATTCATCCGCGGAGTTCGATCGAAAGAGACGACACAACTTTCAAGGGAAGTAACTCAATAATGACTTTTCCTTAAGCACTAAAAAGTATCTATTTTGTTTACAAAATATTTGCGAACATAACAAGTATACCAATGTATAATATTGTAAGATATCAAAGACTGCACGTAACAGTCTTGTCATAAATGCGTTTACCAGTATGAGAAAGAAAACGGTAAAGTTGAGAATGGGGAAGAAAATATTTTTCGCAAACGAATGGATGCGAAAAATACAGGAAAAAGGTAAAGAGTGATAATAGAATAGAGGGCACGGGTGAAAGAAAAAGAAGAGGATATAGGCAATTTATGATCAATAAACTCTCTGTGACACTGATGAAGGCTTTGGATCCCTTTGACTCCTTTTAAGGCTATAGTCTCCTTGAGGGAAATAAATGTACGTAGAAACGTAGTGAATGTAAGGTTATATACACGGACCCCCTAGACTCCATTCACCAAGCGGCGCATGGACCACACGTTAAGAAACCCTTGCCATAAATGTAAGAGTTATGTAAGAGTTATGTAAGGTTAGCATTTATCACCAAACTATTGCCATAAATGTAAGAGTTATGAAAGGTTAGCATTTATCACCAAACTACTGCCATACATGTAAGAGTTATGAAAGGTTAGCATTTATCACCAAACTACTGCCATAAATGTAAGAGTTGTGAAAGGTTAGCATTTATCACCAAACTACTGCCATAAATGTAAGAGTTATGAAAGGTTAGCATTTATCACCAAACTACTGCCATAAATGTAAGAGTTATGAAAGGTTAGCATTTATCACCAAACTACTGCCATAAATGTAAGAGTTATGAAAGGTTAGCATTTATCACCAAACTACTGCCATAAATGTAAGAGTTATGAAAGGTTAGCATTTATCACCAAACTACTGCCATAAATGTAAGAGTTATGTAAGGTTAGCATTTATCACCAAACTATTGCCATAAATGTAAGAGTTATGAAAGGTTAGCATTTATCACCAAACTACTGCCATACATGTAAGAGTTATGAAAGGTTAGCATTTATCACCAAACTACTGCCATAAATGTAAGAGTTGTGAAAGGTTAGCATTTATCACCAAACTACTGCCATAAATGTAAGAGTTATGAAAGGTTAGCATTTATCACCAAACTACTGCCATAAATGTAAGAGTTATGAAAGGTTAGCATTTATCACCAAACTACTGCCATAAATGTAAGAGTTATGAAAGGTTAGCATTTATCACCAAACCATGCAATATTGTAATATGTGACCAGGCTGTGAAATCATTGATGTTAATACGCGTGATAACTAATACTGAAATTCATCAACAAACTATTAATTAAATACTGCAACTATGAGAACAAGTAGTTACAATTTAAATATATGAGAAGTTGGGTTCAAACAGCACTATCACCGGAAGTGAGCTTGATGATAAATTCTCAACTACAAGAAATGCTCCTACGGCGCGTGAATCTTAAATAGCCTCTAACACTAAACTTTGAGTTGCCGGGTCGTCTCGTGACGAACCCGTTAAAGCTTACAGATGAAGAGGACAAGTTGTATCTGGCACCTGATAACCAGATGCTTCCGGTTTTATGTTGGCTAACCTGGGCTGCTGAGCTTGTCGGTTTTTAGCTGCCAATGCCAAGCTGAATTATTTGCATATGTTCTGCAGTTGTTGAGTCGTGCTGTATAGAGTGTTTGTGATTGTCAGGGACCCCAGCAACCACTTTCTTCTTTATGTGGAGGGTCGGGTAGTTGAGGCTCGTCAGCCTTGCGTAGCAGCTAATCTAGAAAAACCCTTGCTGACGCATGCAAGAATCAAAGGCTTGTTGAGTAAACCATATAATTATCCAATGGAGCGCTAAGAGGAAACCACAGTTGTATAATTCCGTGTGAAATAAGGCTTCACAATTTTACTATGACGTCACATACTATACTCGACCCAGCGGCGTTGAGGGTTGTTTTAAAGCAGCCTTGCCATGCAGGAATCGTCATGAGCGCCATGCAGGAATCGTCATGAGCGCCATGCAGGAATCGTCATGAGCGCCATGCAGGAATCGTCATGAGCGCCATGCAGGAATAGTCATGAGCGCCATCCAGCTATTCAGCACTGATTAAATACAAAGTTGGGACGTGGAATATCTGCGCAAGGAACAGAAGTGGTCAACTTGCGCATACACAAGTAGAAATGTAAAGATAAAACATCAATGTCGTGAGAGTGACATGATCAAATGGGCTTGCTCAGGTATTCAAATATTAGAAGATTATAAGATCGTGTACTCATAATGAGAAACACGTTCACGAGTGTAGCATTGCTACTGGACGAGGAAGAAAAAAAAAGATATTGGGTAGTTTCCAAGAGGGTTTCATTACTTAGACTAAAAGGTAGACCTTTGATGTCAACGTCATACAAGCATGGGTGCCAAAAGCAAAAAAGCACATGGAAAGAAATCAAGGAGTTTTATAGTTGTCAGGATGGTTTTATAAATAAATTAAATCACAAGAAATTACAATCGTATTAGGTATCGTAAAGTACGGGTCACTCTTCTTCAACGTTATCATCGTCAGATAGCATCGCTATACTTCGCCTTTATATTCCGACATCTATCATAGTTTTTATAATCGGTTATTATCGTTTGGTCACACACACACAACCCAGCTCTTGACCTGTCAAAACATGACGGACGAGAAAAATTATTCGAGGCACGGAAAAATCTTGATCACTCGAAAAACAGACAAAGCGACGCTAAGTCGGCACCATCCAAGAGACAAGTATTCAAGTGACAGGTCCCAAAATCTCCACAGATATTTTAAACCGTCAATTTAATTTCACTAGTGTTTAAATTGCTGCGTGCAGAAATCCATTGCAGAAGACCCTGAGCAAGGTAGAGCTTCGTCTCCTGACTGAGATAGGAAAATTCAGTCAACAAGACTTTAGTACTTGACACAGTCTACTGAAGTACCTACTCAAATGGTGTCCCAACCTGGTGGTGACACCACGGGGAATATACTCAGGGCCGTACATAGGACTTAATAAAGGGGGGGGGGGAGGTGTGTGTGTGTTTTAAACCCCCCCCCCCCGTATCTACGGCCCTGAATATACTCCAAATCTATTAAGTTAAACCAAAAAGGCAGACTGCTTACACTAGAGTCTGAAGATTCGTCTCAAACATAAGGTTCCCAGAGAAAGTCTTCAAGTTATATTGGCCTTCACCAATCCAACATAATATCAGCACTACAACCAGCTGTCCTGTACGGTAACCTATAAATGCTTACAGTGATACACAATTTCAATATCCCGCAGTGTACGCATACATACGAGTCCTCAGGAGATGGGTATCTCCAAATATCCCGCTGATTCCATAGGAGCGGATGTTTCCATATTCAAGTTATAGTGTCATAATAATATATGTTAAGCTGTTCGAGCTTTCATCATTGTGCAGATTTATGGAACATTAGGACACATTACATCACGCAAACCTCACCAGAAATCATACCAGACATAAGGTTTATCACAAGGGACAATCGGCAGACAAGTTAATCTAGTTTAGTCAATATTAAACCAAGATCTGCTTACTCGTAGCAAGCAAGAGGACATGCACACCATCATAGCTGGCAGACGCTGGAGCTGGGTTGGCCATGTCCTCAGAAGAGACCCCGATGCCATCACAAGAACAGCTATGCTTTGGACCCCTGAAGGAAAACGAAAGAGAGGCCGACCAAAAACAACTTGGCGGAGGACTGTGGAGGCCGAGATGCAAAGAATGAACCAGAGTTGGGGCACTGTACGAAGGATGGCCACCGACCGAGCAAAGTGGAATCAATTTGTTGTTGCCCTACAAGACGCCACTAGGCGTGATGGCCACTGACTGCTTTGACGGTCGGCGGCTAAGGATCAAAGAAGAAGAAGAAGAAGTCAATATTAGGCCTTATCCATTCATTATTATATCACCTTATCATATCATCATCATTATTTGCTAAAGTACTTTGTTCTTTGTATTATTTTTTTAATACTTGTTTTGTTTTTACACCAGTTGATGTACAATAAAATGGATCATTTAATGTTGTACACTTACTGCACTTGTGCCCAAGTTCTTCACTCATGTTGTCTTGTTTGTGCATCTAGTGACAATACTTTCTATCTATCTAGAGTGGGGGCTGTCTTTAATAATCTTTATCAAGATACGGGGAAGAGAGACTGTCACCAGGGAGCCCGGGTTCAACCTCAGAATTTCTTCGAGAGTATCGCTCATTCTGTGTGTGCTCAAAATCCCTACTCATCTTCACCATCTTAAGTAGGTGTTCATTCTACGAGCCATTTTCTTAGAGAGCCAAATTCTTTATTATCACCTAAAATTACCTTCTACACTCGACCACAACAGGCAATTTCAATGCCAAAGTAGGTCATCAACAAAAAGGACATGCAGCAGGAACATGTTGTTCGGGAGAGTGCACACTAATGGAAGCAGTTAAGGACAAAGCCCCGAGACTCAATAATAGGACATTCGTAGTTTCACAAACGTCCATCTCGTCTAGAGACATGAGCAAAGCCTGATAGCACAACTACAAGAAATAAATTTTAACTATATTCTTATTAACAGAGATGTCAAAAAGCCTTAATTAGGGCAACGATATTACCAAGAACTGATAGCAATAGTGATCATCCACTAGACATAGGAAAAATGAAGAATGCGGCTTAAGACACTGTTGCAAGGTGGTTTGCTCTGAACAATGTTCCATGTGATATGAATAAAACAATTATAAATTTCTGGCCATTGTTTTTTCTTTGATATGTTAGTTTTTTTATTCAGTGATAGTGCATCGTGCCTTCGATGGAAGATTAAGCGAATGCGGGGGTGGAAGATTCCGAACAATACTTGAACCTTGGAATACGATTGATTTGATAAGTCATTTCATTGAGTCCATACATTTAATTCACAGTTGTACACACAGGATGATCATTTCAAATAGGAGTAGAACATAAGTCCATATAAGTCATGCATAAATTAATCAATAACGTAGACTGCTGGTTTACGTGTCAATGTCCGTTTAAGGATACAATGCAGTATTGTCGTCAGAACATCACAGCTATATGCACGCGCAGCTAGACATGGCTACCTGCCGACAGTGAGACTGCGAGTCTGATTATATTCATACGAATTTGACGATTATTCTTCTCCTTCTGAGAATTCTAGTTAAATACTAACCTCCATAAATTTCCCTCTCATATAGAGTTCTAGGACTGACCCTGGTCCATCAAAAAAATGCATATATAATGGCTATATCATGCCATTGAATTGGAAGGTTAGAAAAACGCAGCTATTCAGCTTGGCGGTCAAGTAACAAAGGGTAGCGTTTCTTAGTTACCGACTGTGACCCAAACAACGCTATACACGTCATAATCGATCGTGTATGGAGCGTTCAATAATTGAAACATCTATCGCAATATATTAAATGCCTTAACCTTTACAATTGCACGTCTGATAACCTTTAGCAGACGGCGTTAATATCATATACCGTAACAATTCCCTGTACACCGGGAAAAAAAAAATCGATAGATTTTTTTTTTCAAGATCTATCCGACTTAACAATTTTTCAAAAAAATTTAACACAATTGTGACATATGGCCGACGATGTTCTGAGTAGAACCGTGTTGCGGTCATGTCAACTAACTATTTGTCATAGTCATCTAACATTAATCACATTATATATCAATTATACATATTATTATATCAACTAAATAAAATGTCCAATGTTAACAGTGAATGATAGAATTAAATTAAAGTAAGGTCTGTCGTATTAGTATGTCATATAGGAATTAATTTGACTAATTAAAATTAAATTAATTAATTAAATTAAGAGATAAATTATTAAGATTCTAATGTAACGCGATGTTATGAGAGAAGAAAAACAAAATAAGTGAGAAGAAATAGAAAGAAATTCGAATATAAGTTTAACTTAATTGTGTGTGTTAAGTGTTAGTGAATAATAACTATCTAATTTAACTAACTAAATAATGTATAGGTACATTAAAAAAAAAATTAATCTAATACTTGTGTGAGATTTATTTTCTCTTTTCATAATTTCTTCTTTTTATATTTCGTTCTCTTTTTTTGTTCTTTCATTTCATTTTTTTCTCACATTTCATTTTATTGATAATAATTCAATTAAGAAGTTAAGTTAACTAATTAATTAGTATAGGATATGATGATCCATCCGTAGTCTTGATCCTGATGAATTCTTTTAGGCAAAAATGTTCAAACGTTTACGTTGGAAAGAAATGTCATTTATCCCAGCATCCAAGAATTAAGTGCACATAGGATAATAAGTTCGACTTGTCGTCAGATATTGTTCCATGATTGTTCAACGAATATTCATATATCGTGTATGGACGTTAGACGAAGTTTCAATGACAATATGTATACCTTGATTGTCTTTTAGTTCAATTCTGTGATGCATATAGTGTTTATAAAGTTTAAATTGAAGGCAAGGTTAGTTCCTTTATAGTTGATATGTTTTAGGAATGTTAATGTTGATTATTCGTCGTCAATAGGATTACGTGATAACGCATCCGCCACAATGTTTTCAGTGCCAGGAATATGTTCAATGGAGAATTCAAATGGCTGTAGGATGATTGCATATCTGGCGAGTTTTTGGCTCTTATGATTAGATCGACGCAAAGATGCTACAGCACGTTGGTCCGTCTGTATGGTGAAGGGAGCACCAAGCAAAAACTTTTCGAGTTTAGTTATTGCCCATATCACAGATAAAAGTTCCTTGTCCACTGTGGAATACTTTGTTTCTGCCGGCTTTAGCTTTCTTGATATATATAAGGTAGGATGTAGAATGCCATCATGGTTCTGGAGCAGGCATGCACCAATGCCGTAGTTACTAGCATCTGTTCGTAAGAAAAATCTTTTGGAAGCATCGGGAAGTCTTAAAATTGGTTCATGCGAGAACAAATTTATAATTTTGTTGAAAGTTTCATTGCATGTACCAGTCCATGTCACCTTCACCGGCATGTCTTTTTTTAACAATGAAGACAATACAGCCGTGATGGATGACAAGTTTGGTATGAATCTACTGTAATATTGAACAAGTCCTAACAAACTCCTGACCTGTTTCTTCGTCTGAGGAACTGCTATGTTTAGAATTTTGGAGACTGTACTAGGTAACGTTCGGATATATCCCGATCCAATGATATGTCCCAAAAAGGTTATCTCATTACACGCGATTTGCACCTTTGTAGGTTTAGCAGTTAGATGATAATTCCTTAGAGTGTCGAAAACATATCTAAGTCCCGAAACATGTTCCTCAAACGACGAACTAAACAAGCATATGTCGTCAATATATGTAATAACGTCTGGTCTACCTGATAAAATTTGTCGCATCAGGCGAATGAAGGTAGCTGGCGCATTAACAAGCCCAAAAGGCATCACATTCCACTGGTATAGACCTTGTGGAGTGGAAAATGCGGTGTAGTACTTAGCCTTTTCGGTCAGTGGTATCTGCCAATAACCTTTAGTTAAGTCTATCTTACTAAATATAGTTGCGTTGGATAGACGTGGCAGTAAGTCGTCGATAAGTGGATGTGGTTCGCTGTCAACTATAGTCTTAGCATTTAATTTTCTATAATCAACACATAGTCTGATGTTATTGTCCTTCTTCCGGACAATCACTAATGGAGAAGAGAATGGCGAATTACTAGTCTCAATGATTCCCAGAGACAACATCTGTTCAAGTTCCTTAGTAGTTTTAGCAAGGAAATGTAAAGGAACAGAATAGGGATGTACACGAATAGGTGTATCATCATTGAGAGTAATGTCATGACTGATAGCCGATGTGCGACCCGGGACGTCGGTCAATACATCTGGATAAGATTGTAATAGATTAGCAATCTGTAGACGCTGTTGCGGTGTAACCGTTGAAGAGATGGTTACATCCCGCCAAGATTCAGTAGGTTGAACTACTGGTACCGGTAACGGTAACTGTACCTCAGGAAAAGAAGATTCTTCTTCCTGGATGACAGATAAGTTAGAATAATAACAAGTAGATACTGTGTTGTCATCTAGTTCATGAAAAATTGACTGTAAGTGTTCAGGACGTGTATGAAATTGCTTGAGCATGTTAATATGAAATATCTTTTTGTGTCCCTTGATATCTAAGACGTAATCAACGTCGGAAATTTTATCAATGACTTTGTAAGGACCATTCCAAGATATCAATAATTTATTGTTATTGTGAGGAAGTAACACATAAGCCTCGTCGCCTGGGAATAATTGGCGTAATCGTCGAGACCTATTTTGTAGAGATCGAGCCTTAGCTTTTGCAGCCTCAGAAGAAGCTGTTGCCAACTGGCAAGACTCAATAATGTTCTTCCGAAGATTAATCACGTACTCGTAAGATGACTGAGTGTCCTGAGTCATCTCCGCGTCAATTAATAAGTCTTTTATTAGTCCCATAGGACCTCTTGGGGGAGCACCAAAAACTAATTCAAAGGGAGAGAAGCCAGTTTGTTCATGCGGTACCTCCCGATAAGCAAATAGAACAACTGGGAGTGCTCTGTCCCAGTCATGAGGGTGCTTAGCAGTAACCTTATGTAGTAGTTGTTTAAGTGTACGGTTAAGTCTTTCAACCGCACCATTACTCATAGGATGATAAATACTACTTAAATTCCTATCAATGTTCCAAGTTTTCATGACTTCCTTCATGGTGTCAGATATAAACTGTGACCCATGGTCTGATAAAAGTTTTCTAGGAAACCCTATTCTAGAAAAGATGAGATGTAGTGCATCAGCTACATCTGTGGTAGTGGTGGTCTTTAATGGGATAGCTTCTGGCCATCGTGTGCACAAATCAATGCACGTAAGGACGAATCTATGTCCTCTGGCCGATGGTAGCAATGGACCAATAATATCTATGGCCATCTTGTCAAAAGGTCTTACTGAGATATCGCAAGCCTGAATAGGCGCCGTGTGAAAAGCTCCACGTGCTTTCACTTCTTGGCATGTAGTACAGGAACGTACATACTGCGAAATATCTCTTGACACTCCTGGCCAAAAGAATGAAGACAGTACTCGAGATCGTGTTCGAGTATATCCCATATGTCCAGCACAATGTGAGTCATGTGCATGTTGAAGAATGTACCGTCTAAAAGTATACGGGACCATAACTTGTTGTTTCATTTGTGATTTGTCATTAAAACATCTAATCAATATGTCATTTTTAATAACAAAACAATGTTTGTTATTATTACCTGAGGATAGATTGTCAACTTTATCAACCAACTTAAAAATTTTTTTTAAAGATTTATCCTCTTTTTGTTTGGTTGCAAATGTTTCCCTGTCAATAGGTGAATTGACTACAAATTCCTCTTGGTTGTCTGCATCCATTTTATTATCATCAACTTTCTCCATGAGTTGAGTCTGCGCTCTAGTCGTCACGGCGTTTCCAGTGCATAGGTTATGTTTCTCCCATTCCATAATCTCATCTGGAGTACAATCTTTACTGCCGTGTATACGACCAACCATCAGATCAGCTATAGGCTTTTTTAGCATACATACTTTTACGTTCCCTGTGAAAAAAGGTGTGTTAACATGAATAATAGCTGTGGGGTAAAACTCAATAGTTCCCCCAAAAGTCATGCAACGGACATATTCCCCCGTTGCACAGCTAGGATGTACCAGCGACTGTCGTACACCAATCGTTGTGGATCCTGAATCCCTCAGCACTGAGACGACGGATCCATTAACTAATCCCCTGTTAAAAATTAGTAAGCCTGTTCCATCGTTGACTGCAAGACCTACCTCTGGTGTAATATGTCCGCAGTTAAGCACTGTTTCTTTCGCCTTCTGAAAAATAAGATTGCATTGTTGGCAACTATTTGCCACATTATAATTAATAGCAAAACATGCAGCAGAAGACTGTGTTGTATTATTGTCAAGTGGGACCTGAGCTATAGGGGTAGTATTATTTGTAACTGCCGCCCCTGTATTATGGTTGTAATGATGATGATCCCCGAGAATGAGATCGATTCCGAGTATAATTGTTAGAATTATCTCGTCGTCCTCTATAGTAACTATTATCTCGATGTCTCGAGCCATGATTATTACCATTCCAGTTACTATTATTATTGGGAGTATGTGATCGATTATAATTAGTGTTATGTTGACCATTGTGGTAGTTTGTTTGAGGTGAATAATTTCTATCTCGTGATCTACCTCTGTTGAACTCATTTTTATTGTTGAAATCATTATTATGTCCCTTCTGAAAGTTAACATTGTGATTTCTTTGGAACCTGCTTCTGTCTACACTGTGATGTCTTTGTTTGTTATTATGATTGTAGGCCATATTAGACGCCACAGGTAGAGGTTCTCTTAATGAGGAGTTAGAAATGGTTGCATTCGGATGTGCCGAACAGTAGTTTAAAGAAATTTTTTCTAACTCGTCCATAGTACCTGGTTTACGCTCCTGCAGATATGCAAAAAATGGCTGGCTAACCGAAGATAATACCTTATCCCGTAGTAGTAAATCAACTAATTTGTCGTATGATTTGTTGACATCTGCCAGTTCAACCCATCTATTAAATGTATTGCGTATGTTCGCAATGAATCCTGCAAAATCTTTTGGAGATTCAGGTAAAATTCCCTTAAATTTCAACCTACAGTGTTCCTCGTCCAGGTGAAACCTTCGTAAAAGCAAGGACTTAATAGCACCGTAGTTATTTGCTATTGATGGGTCAGCATTTTGAGAAGCCGTCAGTGGTTCTCCAACCAAGAATTCATTTAACTTGAGTACCCATGACTCTTCAGGCAAATGGTTAGTTTTGCAAGTCTGTTCAAAACGTGACAGGAACGATGAAAGGTCGTCCACGTTTAAGTTGAGAGTGGGTAATTTAAAGTTGTAGAAATGTTTAGTTTGGCTGGATGATGATCCATTTTGTGCGTTATTATTCTGGTTTGCATCAGCACTTTGTGCTTGTAATTTTGCTGTCTCCAATTTGATACGCGCCAATTCCATTTCTTGTTGTAAAATAATTTCCTCTCGTTTCAATTTATTCTCTTCTTCCTGTTGAGCAATTTCTCTTAATCTATTTTCCTTGGCAATTTGCTTCATCTCACGTTCTGCTTCCTCTTTCTTTAATGCAGCCTTTTGTTCCTCTTCCTCTTTCTTTAATGCAGCTTTTTTTTCCTCTTCCTCTTTCTTTAATGCAGCTTTTTTCTCTGCTTCTTTTCTTTCATGTTTTTCCAGTTCTGCCTCAGCAAACTGACGAAGTTCTTGAGATTTATAACCATATTCCCTACCAATTTTAACGAAATGGTCTATAGTAAGCATTTTGACTTTTATCTGTAAGTAATTATTGATAATTACTGATTAAAATAGTCAATAGTAGCTTCAGAGTAATTATTATACTTACTCAACTTAGAAATATTCAATATAAATAATCACAATAGTACTGAACTCTAATGTCTAAGTTCAACTAATAGACAATATTTTGTAACAATATTGTATCTAAATAATACTATATCATAAATAGTTATGATATCTGTTAACTATTATGTAATTACTTCACACAATTAATCTTAATATCCAATAATGTTGGGTATGATTCCTAGTAATTATATTGTTCAATGTACTAAGTCACTCTCTTAGTACCAGAAAAGTATATTAAATAATATACAATGGGTCTATTACCTCAAAGGTAAACTATAAGATTATTTTATTTGGTCAATATATATATTATATTATTATGCCCTAGGCATCTCTTATAAATTGTAGTGCTACTTTCTTGGACTATCACTGCATAATTATGCAATGTCCCATATTAACCTTAAATATCAGAAAAAATTAATTAAATTAAATTACAAGTGTATTATTGCATATAATATCATATTATTAATGTAGTATTTAATATATATCATGAGGACAAACAAAACAATGATGCAAATAAAGGGTACAAACAATGTTAAGACGCAAACAAGACATTTTCACAATTAAAAATGAATTTATGAACTAAATAAAACAAGCGGAAGTATCACAAGCCAAATGAAGGGTCACGGTCTGACCCGAGGTCAACTTAATATTCAAAGTACACAAAAAAAAAATGACTGCGAAAAATGATGACATCACAGGACTCATAACGGACGACCATTTAACAATCATCAAATAAATGATAGTAAGAGGAGACTGGACGAAATAGTTAACGAATATGATACAGAACTGAATAAAATTGTTAACTGAGTACGAATAAAATACACCAGTTATCTACGGAACGGTACAGCTAACACAAATCGTCAAACGACAGCAGATTTGGACAGATAGTCCAATGGCAAACCTCAATGGGGCTTCCAAAAGTGCAATCGTTTAACTGCCATAAGAAACGACCGAAATCAATTCAGGCATCGTGAGAGCCACAGAATCTAATTTCGGTTCATCCTCCCTACCTCCCACGAATTAACAACACATTAAGACAACAAAAAGTACATTAAACATAGGTAAAAACATGCCGATGTAGGCAGAGGGCATGGACTCAGTTAGCACTGTTTGCAATAACAACAGTTAAACACCTAGACTTATCTTTTCCGTTGCTTATATCAGTGCTAGAGGTCGTCAACAGCTAGGCCTGTGCCTTTGACTGTCTGCTCCTGATGGGCAGGCAACGGTAGTCCATCTTGTGCATCTTGATAAATTTGAAGCGAACTAGAAAGGCGTTGAAAAGATGTCTTCTTCACGGCGACAATGCAACAGTGACGTCATGTTGCTATTCATGATCACGTGCGTCACGTCAGCTTCGTAATGGTCATGTGATTGAAACTTGATCGTAAATAATTCATTCGAAAGTCATGAAAAAATTTTTGGTTTTTTGGTTGTTTTTCGTCCCCACATACCGGGCACCACTGTTGCAAGGTGGTTTGCTCTGAACAATGTTCCATGTGATATGAATAAAACAATTATAAATTTCTGGCCATTGTTTTTTCTTTGATATGTTAGTTTTTTTTATTCAGTGATAGTGCATCGTGCCTTCGATGGAAGATTAAGCGAATGCGGGGGTGGAAGATTCCGAACAATACTTGAACCTTGGAATACGATTGATTTGATAAGTCATTTCATTGAGTCCATACATTTAATTCACAGTTGTACACACAGGATGATCATTTCAAATAGGAGTAGAACATAAGTCCATATAAGTCATGCATAAATTAATCAATAACGTAGACTGCTGGTTTACGTGTCAATGTCCGTTTAAGGATACAATGCAGTATTGTCGTCAGAACATCACAGCTATATGCACGCGCAGCTAGACATGGCTACCTGCCGACAGTGAGACTGCGAGTCTGAATATATTCATACGAATTTGACGATTATTCTTCTCCTTCTGAGAATTCTAGTTAAATACTAACCTCCATAAATTTCCCTCTCATATAGAGTTCTAGGACTGACCCTGGTCCATCAAAAAAATGCATATATAATGGCTATATCATGCCATTGAGTTGGAAGGTTAGAAAAACGCAGCTATTCAGCTTGGCGGTCAAGTAACAAAGGGTAGCGTTTCTTAGTTACCGACTGTGACCCAAACAACGCTATACACGTCATAATCGATCGTGTATGGAGCGTTCAATAATTGAAACATCTATCGCAATATATTAAATGCCTTAACCTTTACAATTGCACGTCTGATAACCTTTAGCAGACGGCCTTAATATCATATACCGTAACAGACACTAAGATCAACATCCAGGAACATAGGGTTCAATAAAGCTGCACAAGGAAGAGATCAAGCAGTAAAAGAGAAATAAGAATAGCTGTAAGAAACAGGACATGATGGATGTCAGGCTTGGAAATTCTGTACCGAGTTGTTAGTAGCTTGTGGAGAACTTTGACAAATATAATTCAGTCAAGCAGCACACGCTACGTTGCCGAGATCACAGCAAAGAGAAGATAAGAAAGTATAAATCTAAAGGTACATGGTAGAAAGGGTGAATAAAGAAATAAAACAAAGATGTATATAAGAGAAAGAAAAGTGACTGAAAAAAAGAGAGAAGAGAGAAAACCTAGTCCATAGGCAGGAAAGAATTCCTGTCCTGACAGGTAAAATAACTTGTATATTCAGGTTGCTTCAAAACTAAACAAGGCAGAACCTTCAAGGACAAGGAGAAAATAGTGGAAATATCATCCAAGTATATAAGCGCCTTGCACAATCATTAAAGAAATAAATATTTTACCATTAGAAACAACAATAATGGATCACCAATAATGATTGATCACCAATAATGATTGACCACCAATAATAAAAGAAGTTATTAATTAATACACCCAGTCACACGAAAGCAAGAAAGGCTACAGGACCGGATAGCATGACCAGTGAAATGATTATAGCTGTAGATTTTATTTATTTTTTTTTTTTCGTACGCCCGCTAATACTCGAGGCGAAATCTCAGGTTATTGTTAATGTCTAACCTGACATTGATTTTACGTGAGTATCCCTTTTCTTGTACAGAGACAGGTGTCCCTCGCCATTCAGGCAGATACTCGCCGATTTCGGAGGTACCCATTAGAGCTGGGTCGGCTCAGGAGCCGCCAATCCCTTCAAATGTCCTCGCCAGGTCTCGAGTTAATCCAGTCCAATTCCCGGTCGACGAAAAATCCTCAAATGCCGTCGCCCGGGTTTGATCCTGAATCACCCGGTCGCCAGAGCGGTGTTGTAACCACTGCGCTAGCGCGGCTCCCCTAGCTGTAGATGAGTTTCAAGTTAACAACGTTACTAGTATTCTGAAAGCAATAACAGACATAATTCATTACATTGCCTAATAAATTTGGAGCCGTTGAATGGGAGCAACACCGAAGACGTAGCCTCATAAGTCACTTTAGCACGATATTATTCAGGATTATCTTGTTATGGATACGTAATAGAATTAGAATACACATTTGAGAAGAGTACATGGAAATGTTGAAGGACAAGTAACTACAAAGGTTATTTTCATGAGAACAATAATAGAACGATCACAGGAAGTTGATGAAGATCAATACTTATGCTTCTTTGGCCACAAAAAGTCATTAGACGGAGTACAGCATGTAGGCCATGATGACAAAAAGTCATTAGACGGAGTACAGCATGTAGCATGGGGAAGACCAGGAGGCAGATTGATACACGACATCACAAAAATCCTACAAATTAACTGGAAATTGTCACTGGCGTTAAACTTTAGAAATATTTAACATTTACACATACCACCTAACAGCTGTTAGCGAAAATTTTAATGAATGGCTAACATTAATATGCACCACGTAACTTCTTCTTCTTCTTCTTCGTACACTCTCAGACTACTTGAATGTTTTTAAAGAAAGAAGTAGTCAGTTGGAGACTATTTGAATCTCTGTAGAGCTATTCCACGAATGAAGATGATGATGTATCATATAGCTGTTATTAGCGGTAAATTTGAGAAATAACATGTATCACGTAACTGTTAAAGTTGTTTTTTTTGGCAACCCGTCACGGAATGTACGATATTTACTGAAACATTAATGTCAGTAACAAATCTTGTTGCTTGAGATGCCCTGAGGAAAGTTATATTACCAAAATTGTGGTGTTCGTTAGTTTGTGTGACTCCGTCCGATACATTTTTATGCCAAAACTGTGGTGTTCGCTTGTTTGTGTGACTCTGTCCGATACATTTTTATATTACATTTGATCTGATGAGATTCCTGCGCGTCAAACTGGACAAAACTGATCGTAAAAATCTTCTCACGCTGTATCATGCTTCTCTTGTGTTGTTTTGTCTTTATCTGTGTGTGTGTGTGTTATGCTTCTTGAGGCAAGAACATTGCGTAAATGTAGTTTCTGTGCTCTTGTATTGTTGGTTCCTGTAATAATGTGTTTTACATGCTGAGATTGACGGCTCTAAGCACAACCTGACCATGGCCGTCTCTTTCAAAATGCCTTAGGAAACACCGGCTGTTGTCAAATAGTGTCTTGTCATAGACGTCCAAGAAGCTCTGGCGAGGTTATAACAATAGAGAATATCGTCAATAACAGCACAAACCGAGGGACGACAACACCACCTGGAGGAGCATTTCAAAATGTTGTACAACATCAATACCATTTGGAATAAATAACACTATTTAAGAAATAACAGCAACGAGAACAACAAAAACAATAACCAAAAAAAATACAGACTTTCATAATGAATGCTTGCATAGCAGGACTGAAAAGGTATGACAAGATCATTAATGTAGAACTGATGACTAGAACCAGACAAGTGACAGTAGAACAAGAGATGAGAAGTAGATGCAGACGATAGATAGGACACACATTGAGGGAACCTTTTGATAGCATTATAAGGTAGTTCTTGTTCTGGAACCCACAAAGTAAGAGAAAGTCCATTAAGTCAACGCACATAATGTGCATTATGATTGCTGGAAAATATGACTTTTATTTGATTTAAGATGAGGCTATACAGGATTATGGTCTCGTATAATTTCTGGCAGTCTCTAACAAGAGAAAGAGAGAATAGGTCAATGCAACCTCAGGCATGACGTTGACGGTGACTAATATGAAGTTGTGTTCTAGGAAGCCATCTTAGAAGAAAGCTGATTGGTTGAAGCAAATAGAACTACGACTACTACTGCAATAGATCGATGACCGGAAGTGGATTAGAAAGTCTGTACGACATTATGCTTCATTGAGACAAGTGCCAGGGAAGCTAGAGGTCAGTATTTGATGCTGGGGTTAGATAGGACATATATAACACATAAGGAAAGGAAACCCGAGGCCTGTAAACAGTAAATTAATATGAAACAAACATAAAGGTATGTTATCAGGCACTCGTAGGAAATAAAGAAGTAGAACACCAGACAACAGAAAAACAACAGACATGAGTGGCTTACCCAGGATTTGAACCATGGACCTTCCGTGCGACAACCCCGCCTAGCCATGCAAGCGAATCACACTATCCTCCTTGCCATCTACGCATCAGCGGTTAGATAGGACACACACTAAGAGAAACCGTCTGACAGGACACACACTAAGACAACCGTCTGACAGGACACACACTAAGACAACCGTCTGACAGGACACACACTAAGACAACCGTCTGACAGGACACACACTAAGAGAAACTGTCTGACAGGACACACACTAAGACAACCATCTGACAGGACACACACTAAGAGAAACCGTCTGATAGGACACACACTAAGAGAAACCGTCTGATAGGACACACACTAAGAGAAACCGTCTGATAGGACACACACTAAGAGAAACCGTCTGACAGGACACACACTAAGACAACCGTCTGATAAGACACACACTAAGAGAAACCGTCTGATAGGACACACATTAAGAGAAACCGTCTGATAGGACACACACTAAGACAACCGTCTGACAGGACACACACTAAGACAACCGTCTGATAGGACACACACTAAGACAACCGTCTGACAGGACACACACTAAGAGAAACCGTCTGACAGGACACACACTAAGAGAAACCGTCTGATAGGACACACACTAAGACAACCGTCTGACAGGACACACACTAAGAGAAACCGTCTGATAGGACACACACTAAGACAACCGTCTGACAGGACACACACTAAGAGAAACCGTCTGATAGGACACACAGTAAGACAACCGTCTGACAGGACACACACTAAGAGAAACCGTCTGATAGGACACACACTAAGACAACCGTCTGACAGGACACACACTAAGAGAAACCGTCTGATAGGACACACACTAAGAGAAACCGTCTGATAGGACACACACTAAGAGAAACCGTCTGATAGGACACACACTAAGAGACCGTCTGACAGGACACACACTAAGACAACCGTCTGATAAGACACACACTAAGAGAAACCGTCTGATAGGACACACACTAAGAGAAACCGTCTGATAGGACACACACTAAGACAACCGTCTGACAGGACACACACTAAGACAACCGTCTGATAGGACACACACTAAGACAACCGTCTGACAGGACACACACTAAGAGAAACCGTCTGACAGGACACACACTAAGAGAAACCGTCTGATAGGACACACACTAAGACAACCGTCTGACAGGACACACACTAAGAGAAACCGTCTGAAAGGACAAACACTAAGACAACCGTCTGACAGGACACACACTAAGAGAAACCGTCTGATAGGACACACAGTAAGACAACCGTCTGACAGGACACACACTAAGAGAAACTGTCTGATAGGACACACACTAAGACAACCGTCTGACAGGACACACACTAAGACAGCCGTCTGATAGGACACACACTAAGAGAAACCTTCTGATAGGACACACACTAAGACAACCGTCTGACAGGACACACACTAAGAGAAACCGTCTGATAGGACACACAGTAAGACAACCGTCTGACAGGACACACACTAAGAGAAACCGTCTGATAGGACACACACTAAGACAACCGTCTGACAGGACACACACTAAGAGAAACCGTCTGACAGGACACACACTAAGAGAAACCGTCTGACAGGACACACAGTAAGACAACTGTCTGACAGGACACACACTAAGAGAAACCGTCTGATAGGACACACACTAAGACAACCGTCTGACAGGACACACACTAAGAGAAACCATCTGATAGGACACACAGTAAGACAACCGTCTGACAGGACACACACTAAGAGAAACCGTCTGATAGGACACACACTAAGACAACCGTCTGACAGGACACACACTAAGACAGCCGTCTGATAGGACACACACTAAGAGAAACCGTCTGATAGGACACACACTAAGACAACCGTCTGACAGGACACACACTAAGAGAAACCGTCTGATAGGACACACAGTAAGACAACCGTCTGACAGGACACACACTAAGAGAAACCGTCTGATAGGACACACAGTAAGACAACCGTCTGACAGGACACACACTAAGAGAAACCGTCTGATAGGACACACAGTAAGACAACCGTCAGATAGGACACACACTAAGAGAAACCATCTGACAGGACACACAGTAAGACAACCGTCAGATAGGACACACACTAAGAGAAACCGTCTGATAGGACACACAGTAAGACAACCGTCTGACAGGACACACACACTAAGACAAACCGTCTGACAGGACACACACTAAGACAACCATCAGACAGGACACACACTAAGACAACCATCAGACAGGACACACACTAAGACAACCGTCTGATAGGACAAACACTAAGAGAAACCGTCTGATAGGACAAACACTAAGACAACCATCAGACAGGACACACACTAAGACAACCATCAGACAGGACACACACTAAGACAACCATCAGACAGGACACACACTAAGAGAAACCGTCTGACAGGACACACAGTAAGACAACCGTCTGACAGGACACACACTAAGAAAAACCGTCTGATAGGACACACAGTAAGACAACCGTCTGACAGGACACACACTAAGAGAAACCGTCTGATAGGACACACAGTAAGACAACCGTCAGATAGGACACACACTAAGAGAAACCATCTGACAGGACACACAGTAAGACAACCGTCAGATAGGACACACACTAAGAGAAACCGTCTGATAGGACACACACTAAGACAACCGTCTGACAGGACACACACACTAAGACAAACCGTCTGACAGGACACACACTAAGACAACCATCAGACAGGACACACACTAAGACAACCATCAGACAGGACACACACTAAGACAACCGTCTGATAGGACAAACACTAAGAGAAACCGTCTGATAGGACAAACACTAAGACAACCATCAGACAGGACACACACTAAGACAACCATCAGACAGGACACACACACTAAGACAACCATCAGATAGGACACACACTAAGACAACCGTCAGACAGGACACACACACTAAGACAACCATCAGACAGGACACACACTAAGACAACCGTCAGACAGGACACACACACTAAGACAACCGTCAGACAGGACACACACTAAGACAACCGTCAGACAGGACACACACACACTAAGACAACCGTCAGACAGGACACACACACTAAGACAACCGTCTGACAGGACACACACTAAGAGAAACCGTCAGACAGGACACACACACTAAGACAACCGTCAGACAGCACACACTAAGACAACCGTCAGACAGGACACACACACTAAGACAACCGTCAGACAGGACACACACACTAAGACAACCGTCAGACAGGACACACACTAAGACAACCGTCAGACAGGACACACACTAAGACAACCGTCAGACAGGACACACACTAAGACAACCGTCAGACAGGACACACACACTAAGACAACCATCAGACAGGACACACACACTAAGACAACCGTCAGACAGGACACACACTAAGACAACCGTCAGACAGGACACACACAATAAGACAACCGTCAGACAGGACACACACACTAAGACAACCGTCAGACAGGACACACACACTAAGACAACCATCAGACAGGACACACACTAAGACAACCGTCAGACAGGACACACACACTAAGACAACCATCAGACAGGACACACACACTAAGACAACCGTCAGACAGGACACACACACTAAGACAACCATCAGACAGGACACACACTAAGACAACCATCAGACAGGACACACACACTAAGACAAACCGTCAGACAGGACACACACACTAAGACAAACCGTCAGACAGGACACACACACTAAGACAACCGTCAGACAGGACACACACACTAAGACAACCATCAGACAGGACACACACTAAGACAACCGTCAGACAGGACACACACACTAAGACAACCATCAGACAGGACACACACACTAAGACAACCGTCAGACAGGACACACACACTAAGACAACCATCAGACAGGACACACACTAAGACAACCATCAGACAGGACACACACACTAAGACAAACCGTCAGACAGGACACACACACTAAGACAAACCGTCAGACAGGACACACACACTAAGACAACCGTCAGACAGGACACACACACTAAGACAACCGTCAGACAGGACACACACTAAGACAACCATCAGACAGGACACACACACTAAGACAACCATCAGACAGGACACACACACACTAAGACAACCGTCAGACAGGACACACACACACTAAGACAAACCGTCAGACAGGACACACACACTAAGACAACCGTCAGACAGGACACACACTAAGACAACCATCAGACAGGACACACACACTAAGACAACCGTCAGACACGACACACACACTAAGACAACCGTCAGACAGGACACACACACTAAGACAACCGTCTGACAGGACACACACACTAAGACAAACCGTCAGACAGGATACACACACTAAGACAAACCGTCAGACAGGACACACACACTAAGACAACCGTCAGACAGGACACACACACTAAGACAACTGTCAGACAGGACACACACTAAGACAACCATCAGACAGGACACACACACTAAGACAACCATCAGACAGGACACACACACTAAGACAACCGTCACACAGGACACACACACTAAGACAACCGTCAGACAGGACACACACACACTAAGACAAACCGTCAGACAGGACACACACACTAAGACAACCGTCAGACAGGACACACACACTAAGACAAACCGTCTGACAGGACACACACACTAAGACAACCGTCAGACAGGACACACACACTAAGACAACCGTCAGACAGGACACACACACTAAGACAACCGTCTGACAGGACACACACACTAAGACAACCATCTGACAGGACACACACACTAAGACAAACCGTCAGACAGGACACACACACTAAGACAAACCGTCAGACAGGACACACACACTAAGACAACCGTCAGACAGGACACACACTAAGACAACCATCAGACAGGACACACACACTAAGACAACCATCAGACAGGACACACACACTAAGACAACCGTCAGACAGGACACACACACTAAGACAAACGTCAGACAGGACACACACACTAAGACAACCGTCACACAGGACACACACACTAAGACAACCGTCAGACAGGACACACACTAAGACAACCGTCTGACAGGACACACACTAAGAGAAACCGTCTGACAGGACACACACTAAGAGAAACCGTCTGATAGGACACACACTAAGACAACCGTCTGACAGGACACACACTAAGAGAAACCGTCTGAAAGGACAAACACTAAGACAACCGTCTGACAGGACACACACTAAGAGAAACCGTCTGATAGGACACACAGTAAGACAACCGTCTGACAGGACACACACTAAGAGAAACTGTCTGATAGGACACACACTAAGACAACCGTCTGACAGGACACACACTAAGACAGCCGTCTGATAGGACACACACTAAGAGAAACCGTCTGATAGGACACACACTAAGACAACCGTCTGACAGGACACACACTAAGAGAAACCGTCTGATAGGACACACAGTAAGACAACCGTCTGACAGGACACACACTAAGAGAAACCGTCTGATAGGACACACACTAAGACAACCGTCTGACAGGACACACACTAAGAGAAACCGTCTGACAGGACACACACTAAGAGAAACCGTCTGACAGGACACACAGTAAGACAACTGTCTGACAGGACACACACTAAGAGAAACCGTCTGATAGGACACACACTAAGACAACCGTCTGACAGGACACACACTAAGAGAAACCGTCTGATAGGACACACAGTAAGACAACCGTCTGACAGGACACACACTAAGAGAAACCGTCTGATAGGACACACACTAAGACAACCGTCTGACAGGACACACACTAAGACAACCGTCAGACAGGACACACACACTAAGAGAAACCGTCTGATAGGACACACACTAAGACAACCGTCTGACAGGACACACACTAAGAGAAACCGTCTGATAGGACACACAGTAAGACAACCGTCTGACAGGACACACACTAAGAGAAACCGTCTGATAGGACACACAGTAAGACAACCGTCTGACAGGACACACACTAAGAGAAACCATCTGATAGGACACACAGTAAGACAACCGTCAGATAGGACACACACTAAGAGAAACCATCTGACAGGACACACAGTAAGACAACCGTCAGATAGGACACACACTAAGAGAAACCGTCTGATAGGACACACAGTAAGACAACCGTCTGACAGGACACACACACTAAGACAAACCGTCTGACAGGACACACACTAAGACAACCATCAGACAGGACACACACTAAGACAACCATCAGACAGGACACACACTAAGACAACCGTCTGATAGGACAAACACTAAGAGAAACCGTCTGATAGGACAAACACTAAGACAACCATCAGACAGGACACACACTAAGACAACCATCAGACAGGACACACACTAAGACAACCATCAGACAGGACACACACTAAGAGAAACCGTCTGACAGGACACACAGTAAGACAACCGTCTGACAGGACACACACTAAGAAAAACCGTCTGATAGGACACACAGTAAGACAACCGTCTGACAGGACACACACTAAGAGAAACCGTCTGATAGGACACACAGTAAGACAACCGTCAGATAGGACACACACTAAGAGAAACCATCTGACAGGACACACAGTAAGACAACCGTCAGATAGGACACACACTAAGAGAAACCGTCTGATAGGACACACACTAAGACAACCGTCTGACAGGACACACACACTAAGACAAACCGTCTGACAGGACACACACTAAGACAACCATCAGACAGGACACACACACTAAGACAACCATCAGACAGGACACACACTAAGACAACCGTCTGATAGGACAAACACTAAGAGAAACCGTCTGATAGGACAAACACTAAGACAACCATCAGACAGGACACACACTAAGACAACCATCAGACAGGACACACACTAAGACAACCATCAGACAGGACACACACTAAGACAACCGTCAGACAGGACACACACACTAAGACAACCATCAGACAGGACACACACTAAGACAACCGTCAGACAGGACACACACACTAAGACAACCGTCAGACAGGACACACACTAAGACAACCGTCAGACAGGACACACACACTAAGACAACCGTCAGACAGGACACACACACTAAGACAACCGTCTGACAGGACACACACTAAGAGAAACCGTCAGACAGGACACACACACTAAGACAACCGTCAGACAGCACACACTAAGACAACCGTCAGACAGGACACACACACTAAGACAACCGTCAGACAGGACACACACACTAAGACAACCGTCAGACAGGACACACACTAAGACAACCGTCAGACAGGACACACACTAAGACAACCGTCAGACAGGACACACACTAAGACAACCGTCAGACAGGACACACACACTAAGACAACCATCAGACAGGACACACACACTAAGACAACCGTCAGACAGGACACACACTAAGACAACCGTCAGACAGGACACACACAATAAGACAACCGTCAGACAGGACACACACACTAAGACAACCGTCAGACAGGACACACACACACTAAGACAACCATCAGACAGGACACACACTAAGACAACCGTCAGACAGGACACACACACTAAGACAACCATCAGACAGGACACACACACTAAGACAACCGTCAGACAGGACACACACACTAAGACAACCATCAGACAGGACACACACTAAGACAACCATCAGACACGACACACACACTAAGACAAACCGTCAGACAGGACACACACACTAAGACAAACCGTCAGACAGGACACACACACTAAGACAACCGTCAGACAGGACACACACACTAAGACAACCATCAGACAGGACACACACTAAGACAACCGTCAGACAGGACACACACACTAAGACAACCATCAGACAGGACACACACACTAAGACAACCGTCAGACAGGACACACACACTAAGACAACCATCAGACAGGACACACACTAAGACAACCATCAGACAGGACACACACACTAAGACAAACCGTCAGACAGGACACACACACTAAGACAAACCGTCAGACAGGACACACACACTAAGACAACCGTCAGACAGGACACACACACGAAGACAACCGTCAGACAGGACACACACTAAGACAACCATCAGACAGGACACACACACTAAGACAACCATCAGACAGGACACACACACTAAGACAACCGTCAGACAGGACACACACACTAAGACAAACCGTCAGACAGGACACACACACTAAGACAACCGTCAGACAGGACACACACACTAAGACAACCATCAGACAGGACACACACACTAAGACAACCGTCAGACACGACACACACACTAAGACAACCGTCAGACAGGACACAAACACTAAGACAACCGTCTGACAGGACACACACACTAAGACAAACCGTCAGACAGGAAACACACACTAAGACAAACCGTCAGACAGGACACACACACTAAGACAACCGTCAGACAGGACACACACACTAAGACAACTGTCAGACAGGACACACACTAAGACAACCATCAGACAGGACACACAAACTAAGACAACCATCAGACAGGACACACACACTAAGACAACCATCACACAGGACACACACACTAAGACAACCGTCAGACAGGACACACACACACTAAGACAAACCGTCAGACAGGACACACACACTAAGACAACCGTCAGACAGGACACACACACTAAGACAAACCGTCTGACAGGACACACACACTAAGACAACCGTCAGACAGGACACACACACTAAGACAACCGTCAGACAGGACACACACACTAAGACAACCGTCTGACAGGACACACACACTAAGACAACCATCTGACAGGACACACACACTAAGACAAACCGTCAGACAGGACACACACACTAAGACAAACCGTCAGACAGGACACACACACACTAAGACAACCGTCAGACAGGACACACACACTAAGACAACCGTCAGACAGGACACACACTAAGACAACCATCAGACAGGACACACACACTAAGACAACCATCAGACAGGACACACACACTAAGACAACCGTCAGACAGGACACACACACTAAGACAACCGTCAGACAGGACACACACACTAAGACAACCGTCAGACAGGACACACACACTAAGACAACCGTCAGACAGGACACACACACTAAGACAAACCGTCAGACAGGACACACACACTAAGACAAACCGTCTGACAGGACACACACTAAGACAACCATCAGACAGGACACACACACTAAGACAAACCGTCTGACAGGACACACACTAAGACAACCATCAGACAGGACACACACACTAAGACAAACCGTCTGACAGGACACACACTAAGACAACCGTCAGACAGGACACACACTAAGACAACCATCAGACAGGACACACACACTAAGACAAACCGTCAGACAGGACACACACACTAAGACAACCGTCAGACAGGACACACACACTAAGACAACCGTCAGACAGGACACACACACTAAGACAAACCGTCAGACAGGACACACACACTAAGACAACCATCAGACAGGACACACACACTAAGACAACCGTCAGACAGGACACACACACTAAGACAAACCGTCAGACAGGACACACACACTAAGACAAACCGTCTGACAGGACACACACTAAGACAACCATCAGACAGGACACACACACTAAGACAAACCGTCTGACAGGACACACACTAAGACAACCATCAGACAGGACACACACACTAAGACAAACCGTCTGACAGGACACACACACTAAGACAACCATCAGACAGGACACACACACTAAGACAAACCGTCAGACAGGACACACACACTAAGACAAACCATCAGACAGGACACACACACTAAGACAAACCATCAGACAGGACACACACACTAAGACAACCGTCAGACAGGACACACACACTAAGACAACCGTCAGACAGGACGCACACACTAAGACAAACCATCAGACAGGACACACACACTAAGACAACCATCAGACAGGACACACACACTAAGACAAACCGTCTGACAGGACACACACTAAGACAACCATCAGACAGGACACACACACTAAGACAAACCGTCTGACAGGACACACACACTAAGACAACCATCAGACAGGACACACACACTAAGACAAACCGTCAGACAGGACACACACACTAAGACAAACCGTCAGACAGGACACACACACTAAGACAAACCATCAGACAGGACACACACACTAAGACAAACCGTCAGACAGGACACACACACTAAGACAAACCATCAGACAGGACACACACACTAAGACAAACCGTCAGACAGGACACACACACTAAGACAAACCATCAGACAGGACACACACACTAAGACAAACCGTCAGACAGGACACACACACTAAGACAAACCATCAGACAGGACACACACACTAAGACAAACCGTCAGACAGGACACACACACTAAGACAAACCGTCAGACAGGACACACACACTAAGAAAACCGTCAGACAGGACACACACACTAAGACAACCGTCAGACAGGACACACACACTAAGACAAACCATCAGACAGGACACACACACTAAGACAAACCGTCAGACAGGAGACACACACTAAGACAAACCATCAGACAGGAGACACACACTAAGACAACCATCAGACAGGACACACACACTAAGACAACCGTCAGACAGGACACACACACTAAGACAACCGTCAGACAGGACACACACACTAAGACAAACCATCAGACAGGACACACACACTAAGACAAACCGTCAGACAGGAGACACACACTAAGACAAACCATCAGACAGGAGACACACACTAAGACAACCATCAGACAGGACACACACACTAAGACAAACCATCAGACAGGACACACACACTAAGACAAACCGTCAGACAGGAGACACACACTAAGACAAACCATCAGACAGGAGACACACACTAAGACAACCATCAGACAGGAGACACACACTAAGACAAACCATCAGACAGGACACACACACTAAGACAACCATCAGACAGGAGACACACTAAGACAACCATCAGACAGGACACGCACACTAAGACAAACCATCAGACAGGACACACACACTAAGACAAACCGTCAGACAGGAGACACACACTAAGACAAACCATCAGACAGGACACACACACTAAGACAAACCATCAGACAGGACACACACACTAAGACAAACCGTCAGACAGGACACACACACTAAGACAACCATCAGACAGGAGACACACACTAAGACAAACCGTCAGACAGGAGACACACACTAAGACAACCATCAGACCGGAGACACACACTAAGACAACCATCAGACAGGACACACACACTAAGACAAACCATCAGACAGGACACACACACTAAGACAAACCGTCAGACGGGAGACACACACTAAGACAAACCATCAGACAGGAGACACACACTAAGACAACCATCAGACAGGAGACACACACTAAGACAAACCATCAGACAGGACACACACACTAAGACAAACCGTCAGACAGGAGACACACACTAAGACAAACCATCAGACAGGAGACACACACTAAGACAAACCATCAGACAGGACACACACACTAAGACAACCATCAGACAGGAGACACACACTAAGACAACCATCAGACAGGACACACACACTAAGACAAACCATCAGACAGGAGACACACACTAAGACAAACCATCAGACAGGAGACACACACTAAGACAAACCATCAGACAGGAGACACACACTAAGACAACCATCAGACAGGAGACACACACTAAGACAACCATCAGACAGGACACACACACTAAGACAAACCGTCAGACAGGACACACACACTAAGACAAACCGTCAGACAGGACACACACACTAAGACAAACCGTCAGACAGGACACACACACTAAGACAAACCGTCAGACAGGACACACACACTAAGACAAACCGTCAGACAGGACACACACACTAAGACAAACCATCAGACAGGACACACACACTAAGACAAACCGTCAGACAGGAGACACACACTAAGACAAACCGTCAGACAGGACACACACACTAAGACAAACCGTCAGACAGGACACACACACTAAGACAAACCGTCAGACAGGACACACACACTAAGACAAACCGTCAGACAGGACACACACACTAAGACAAACCATCAGACAGGACACACACTAAGACAAACCATCAGACAGGACACACACACTAAGACAAACCGTCAGACAGGACACACACACTAAGACAAACCATCAGACAGGACACACACTAAGACAAACCATCAGACAGGACACACACACTAAGACAAACCATCAGACAGGACACACACACTAAGACAAACCGTCAGACAGGACACACACACTAAGACAAACCGTCAGACAGGACACACACTAAGACAAACCGTCAGACAGGACACACACACTAAGACAAACCGTCAGACAGGACACACACACTAAGACAACCGTCAGATAGGACACACACTAAGACAACCGTCTGACAGGACACACACACTAAGAGAAACCGTCAGACAGGACACACACTAAGAGAAACCGTCAGACAGGACACACACTAAGAGAAACCGTCTGACAGGACACACACACTAAGACAACCGTCTGATAGGACACACACACTAAGACAAACCGTCTGATAGGACACACACACTAAGACAAACCGTCAGACAGGACACACACACTAAGACAAACCGTCAGACAGGACACACACACTAAGACAAACCGTCAGACAGGACACACACACTAAGACAAACCGTCAGACAGGACACACACACTAAGACAAACCGTCAGACAGGACACACACACTAAGACAAACCATCAGACAGGACACACACACTAAGACAAACCATCAGACAGGACACACACACTAAGACAAACCATCAGACAGGACACACACACTAAGACAAACCATCAGACAGGACACACACACTAAGACAAACCATCAGACAGGACACACACACTAAGACAAACCGTCAGACAGGACACACACACTAAGACAAACCGTCAGACAGGACACACACACTAAGACAAACCGTCAGATAGCATCACAAGGTAGTCCTCCTTCTGGAATACCCAGGATAAATACAGTAGAAAATGGACGGTCAAGACAGAAAAAAGGAATTAAGAAGACGCGGAAAGATTTTCAACGGATGGCACTGGTCAGACAGGAAGGGCGGGAATTTGTTGAAGGCCTCGGGGAGCTGAAAGGTAACGATGATGCTGCTACATGGACTACACACAACCATGCGGTAGTACAAACACACTGATTCGAGACAATGGGTCTGGCAGTTTCACATACATGGTGCTACGTGGACTACACACAAACATGCGGTAGTACAAACACACTGATTCGAGACAATGGGTCTGGCAGTTGCACATACAGATAAAGATGTTGCATGTGTGATGCATTATTTAGCTGTTATATTAGTAGATTTGAAGTCTTAGCAAACGCTGTTGTGATAAAGTATTTATTGTTTGCTCCGCAGCAGCCACATCAAACTTAAATAAACCATTCGTGGTCAGTTACTTAAACTCGAGACAACAGATTATGTGTCTCAACAGACTACATGCAGACATAGATGTAGAGTTTGAGGCGTTAGTAAGCTTGACTATTTATAGTTTTGGCATGTTAACGAACGATGTTGTCATGAGTTACACCTTGTCGATTCCATGACAGCCGCATCAAACTTTTATAAGCCACATTTGATCACTAACTTCCGCTAGAGACATCAGATTATTTGGCAGATTATGTTACTATCATAAGTACCTGTCGTAAATAAAAACAAACCGATATATCCCAATTGCCATCATCTGGGGCAAAGAAAAGCAATCATCACGTGACACACATTACAAGAAAAATACTGGACTTGAGGCAGACGTGGAGCACGTGCCCCAACATATGAACGTTTTATTTATTTACCAGGAAAGTTGTCATAATTTTGCGCGTACTTGCACGTAGCCTTATAATTTGTACCGAGTTCCCCGATATATTATTTGTATATGTTTCAATCTTGACACCCCTTGAGATTTATCGGAAGATGTCTGAGCTCCGCCAATGTATGAAAAATACGAGATTCCTATTTGTATATGTGTGTTTAAAAAATAGAAATTATTTCTGGATGATTCTATTTCAGAAGGGTGGACAGAGTCATGTGCTAATAATGAAATGGGTTCACTGAGCAGAAAATTTTATTAACAGGCAAGTTACTAAGGACGAAAAACACTCATCACACATGGCGATTTATTACAGGCGTCAGATGCATTACGTGGTGTGCTAGAAAGCATATATTAAATTAAACGGATTTGATGAGATAAACTCAGACATTAAAACATTTATCAATATCAGTGTCTACGTGAGATTTCAATTTTATTTTCTTGTTACAGATGATTGCGGGACATTAGGAGCGTAGACCGGAAACTGTATAAACATTTCTGATGTCGATGACAATTACACGATGTCACCTCAGCCAGTAACTGTTATACTTAGGTTTTCAGAAAGAGGTGTCTATAAATGACTTTGTTGTGAGCAGGTGTTGACGACAGCTGTGCCTCTTTCTTACGTGAACGTAACTCGCAACGACTCAGAAACGTTGGTCGTGGCCAGGGGAACATAGATTGCAATTCATAATATAGTCACAGGGACTAGATCAAAACAATACCCAGAGATATCGGAAAGGAGCTACTATCTGCGCTTGGCTCTGAGGTGTTCAAAATATCTGGGATTCCCTCTGAGGTTTCCAAATAATCTGTGATTCGGTCTGGTATGTTCAAATTGTGAACAATAGCTGACTGGGTTACCAAGTATGACTGAAAGGACTGTTGACAAGAAGTACTTTCAACTTGTCCACACCTGTACCATCTAAGATAAATGTTCAATTCAGTCGGACATGTGCTCTTCCCCTAACTTTGGATGCAACGCCCTCAAGAGATGTAAGGTAAGTGTTAGTTGTAATTCACACCTACAAGATATGCAACAGCATATATAAGAAGATCATACATTCTATACTTAATGTGTAATCGTGTCGTGCTTAACGTTTTGTCAACTGCTTTTTTGTCTTTTATTTTCCTTAGCACGAAGATCTAATCCACAGCCGTAGCAGTTTCAAGGTTGGGATTTGAAGAGGAAGTAAATTTTATTTTAATTGTATTGTCCAACAAAAAGATCCAGCCGTTAAGAATAAAATTCAGTCATGGACAATGACATTTTGCGAGAAGAATATTGTGGTCGCTGATATTGTCAAGAGGTTACACTGGAACACTTTCTGTGCAGCGAAGACTACGATCTTATATGGAAATTGAAAGAAATTAAGTCCAACACAAAACTCTGATTCTTCAGCTTAAATGTCATGGTAGTCCGCTCGTATTGCCTTCAAACGCGCAGAAGAACAAAAGCGACAACCAGAAGTTACAAACGTTCTTTCATAAATGGGTGACTGACAAGATGATCACTGAAGTGGAAGTGATGGACAGAATCAGACAAATACCAGCGGAACAAGATGTGAGAACACGTTTGGTGACAAACTGTGTGAAAGGAAACAATCTTGGAAATGTTCATTTGGAGAAAATTGTCTTCTTCTTCCGTCCTTAGCCAAAGACCGACCAAGCAGTCAGAGGCCATCACGCCTTGTGGCGTCTTAAGGGCAACAGCAGATTGATTTTCTCTGTTGTAGTTTCCCATCACGCCTAGCGGCGTCTTTAGGGCAACAACAAATAGATCCATCTGCCGTTGTTTCCGTAATCGGTGTGACAAGCCAACGGGTGATCAGCCCATTGGGCGGAGAAAATTGTATTAAAGTATTTTATCTCCAAACTTGACGCATCAAAACTTCATTTCTGTACAAGAAGTCATCTCCAAACTTGACGCATCATAACTTCATTTCTGTACATGTAGCCATCTCCAAATTTGAGACAGCATACATTTATTCGTTAAACTTTATCATCTCCAAACTTGTCACATTCAAACATTCTTTCCTTAAATATGATTATCTCTAAACTTGACTCACCAAACATGCTTTCTTTAAACGCTAACAAGACAAGTTTAGTGACCAGTGACATGATCTTGCAGAATAATGTTAAGAATAACACGAGCAACTATAACGTTAAGAATACCACGAGCAACTATAATGTTAAGAATACCACGAGCAACTATAATGTTAAGAATACCACGGTCAACTACAACGACAACAGTGGATGCCATGAAATAGGCCAGTAAGCAAAGGCAGCTAATTACACATGTCAGAAAGAAACAATACAAGGTTTTTATTTTCTGTGAGAAGACAGAGGTCGGGATATATTGTGACATGTAGGGCAGCTGATGGAAACACGAATAGAGGACAACAAAGATGGCAGATCGTTCAAGGTCATTTATTCACTGCCTTTCAACTCTACCTGGAGTACAAGCCTTCAACGAAATACGCACAGAGTTTTCCTTGCAGTGATATCAGTTCAAGGTCATTCTCTGTATGTTTGTGTCCGATTTTTTCGCCTCCCAGAACAAGAGTTGCCTTGTAATAGTATTATTTTCTTTCTCATTGCATATTCTGTCCTAAGCCAACTTCTTCTAACATCATGTTTTAAGTTAATGCCATAGTTATTGTCGCGAGAGGGTTGTTGCTATGTAAAGTATAAGGTATCCTGGACAAAAAAGATGTATCAGTTGATACCAGGATAGTGCCAGATAAGAGACTGGTCTTACAAGAAATACCCCCTTTTCTGAAAAGAATAAGGGTGTATCGACATTAAAGGTAGGATCCAGCTGTATAAACCTCCAAGTATGATGTTACTATATGTTCCTGGATGTCTATGGACTCCCTCTCAAGAATAGTCCCTTGATATTCTTATTCTTATTATTTAATATGGCTAATTATGCTAGGGGAACTAATTATGGTCTATCTATATGTGACCGTGTGGCCAGAAAGGTGTAATTTTTGACTGAGTAATAGTTGTCGATCTCGTCTACGGTGTATATTTGTGCTCATGTTGGCATTCTCCCACGAGAAGGGGCGATTTAAACGAAACACACCTTTGCCATCCATGAAGTAGACAAACGTGTGAGACGCAGATGTAAACAGGAGACAGACATCGGTAGTTAGACATCCTGGCGCGGTCTGATAACACATCTTGTTAAGCACTAAAACCGTGAGGTGTGACTCCAGGCAAGTGATATCGTGGGAATGTAATCATTAGTGGGCGGACCTATTGTGGACGTCTAGGAAGATACTCTTGACTAAGATGTGATCTCATGTCATCCATACTGAGCATAGGACTCCTGATTTGCTCCCTAGAGGGATGGGTGGAGTTTTCCCTGACATTTTGACGTGGCGGCTATCATGTGGTGCATGGTTGGAGATGCAGATTTAAAACTGAAACAGTGAGAAGCTTCAGTGAGAGAGCTGAGAAGTAGCCAGATCGTTCTTGTGCAAAATGCGCCCTCGTACGATAACCAACTGAGGCCTTGGGCTTTTGCATAGTTGCGTCTGTGCTAAGAGAACTAACGACATAGAGAGAGTCCAGCAGTCTGTGCTGGGTTATTAGATGGTGTTACCTAAATAGCTTGGTTATATGGTGTTGCTTAGGAATTGCCTTCAAAGTAAACTTGTGGACAACATTGTTTCAGTATGATTCTTGTGCTACCTGATAGGGTTTCATTAATAAAAGTGGGACCCCTGTCATCAAGAGTTTTTCTGTGACTGCAGAACGTGTGTGAAAGTAGGCCAGAGAGAGTGACGACAACATTACACACAAATCCTTATTCTCCTTCACACATCGTCTTCGCACCGTCACAATTGGCGTCGTCGACAGGATCAGGCAGATAGTGACACCGAGCAAACAGCAAACGAACAAATAGTGTAAACACCCAGCAGTGCGGTCTGGCAGCAAGATGGCCACGAGGAGCACACGTGCTACGAGCAGAGGGGAGCACGAGGATGTAGATCCAACACAAGTGGTCGGTGCATCAGTGGTGCAAAGTTAGGGATCAGTAGCAGGTCCACTGCCCCAGCCAGAACACATGCGGTGCATAATGGTGCCCACCCACAAGAAAGTGAGAACTTTTGGGGAACGCACAGGGCCAAATGCGGAGGACTATGTGTAGTGGATTTGATGGTATTGTATGATGGTGATATTACTAAGTGTGATGCATGAGGTCAGCTGTGAAGGCTCCTGAGATAAAATGTAGCTGTGAATTGTCAGAAGGCCCTTCTTGCTACCACTACGACCTCACACCTATCTTTTTTTTACTAATGAATGTGGCTACGTTAAATGTCTAGGGTAATGATATGTAATGTGTTGTGGTAGTTTACATACACACACACAGATATTTACTAAGTCTAATAATATTAATAAATGTTATAATACACCGAACTAACTCAAGTGTGTAAAAATTGGATATTAATTTTCTTACATTTATTTGTTCTGAACCAAGGTTTTATTTTGGCCAGAACATATGAAAGGTTTAGCAATTATGAAAGAAATGCATGAATATTACATAGTAAATGCAAGGTGTGTACATATATATGTTACTAGACTAGTTAATATTATTACTGTTTATAGTTGTAATCTATTTGGGAGAACACTTAATGGATGTGCTGTTGGGGTGGCCTCATCACTCCCTGTCTATGGTGACTACACATTGTCCAGTTATTTGATGGAAATTTTATGGGTGTGTTAGCAAATAAGTTGAGTTGGTGAATTCTCAGCAGACCAGACGCTCATGTAGCTTGAAGGTGTAGCTCTGGTGCTGAGATCTGGTGGCCCCACCTCTCCGTGCTTGGGGGCAATATCAGAAGTCTGGTGGCCCCACCTCTCCGTGCTTGGGGGCAATATCAGAAGTCTGGTGGCCCCACCTCTCCGTGCTTGGGGGCTATAATAGGCTGCTCTGACAAAATGTTACTGCACGGGTCCACTCTGGTAATATTCAACAACTCATTTGACACCACAGTGGTGCCAACTGAAACTCACAGTTCTGCAATCAAAGTATTAGTCATGTGTCAGAATTCCACCCTCTAACCATTTCTGGACACAACACTACACAACAACAACACCACATAGACGGGTCAGATCTTTCTGACCAAACAACACATCTTACCAAGTTGGTTTCACATAGGATAAGTTCTCCCAGACTACGTATTCTGAAATATGTTCATTAGTTTCCTGCCATAGAATAGGATAGGTGATATGTTTCACTGATCTCAACACTTGATCTGTCCTTCATAATCCTTGCTGGAGTTTATGTATTTTATTTGTCTCTAGACCCTGAACTGGGGCGGGGGGTCTAGAGCGAATCCTTACTTGTTGTAAGGGACAGATTATGCTATTGCAGTATCAAATCACTCGAACCTTAAACAAATATTAAAATGTACAAAGAAATAATTTCAGTCTTACCAGAATTATGAATATAGAACACAGTTAAATGCTAGCAAAACTCAGCTGAGCTGCTGGCCTTAGGATGGCGTCCCTCTAAATATTTCAATAGCTTCTGGGAATTACACCACTAAATAATTCACTGTGTCTACTAGGACAACTTATAATGAATGGCACAAAATGCGCGTCTGAGCGCCGATAATATATTCATCTATGGCCAATCACTGCCTTTTCTTTTTTCAAATTCAAATATCCTACCAAAAGTCATTTCAGTCATATCTCAGTCAAGTATGCCTTATTGTCTGTTGGTCCGTCCGTCTCTACTTGCGTTTCACAAAAAAAAAACACACTTGTTTTTTGAACCAACTCTGCCTTCCCCTACACAATTTTGCCTTTAAAGTTATTTTTAGCCACAATTCACCATCCCACCCCGTCTCTTCATTCCAACTAGATTTTAGCACTTGCGTCTTCAAGGCCACAATTTTTTTGAAAATTAGTGACATGTTTTATTTCAATGCAGACGCTCGCTGATATGAACAACACAGTCTTTTGTCAATATCTTTCTTATTATCTGTCCGTCTGTATAAATGAAAGCATATTATTTCACTGCTCAAGATGGGCCATCCGGCCAGCTAGGTTTTATATTCCTAACATTATTATTAAGAAAAGTTACTTTTCAAATATTTTCTAGAATCTTCTCATCACTGCATTCAAATAAACGGACTAAGTTATCGCAAAAGCGTCCAAGAAATGACTGTGGCGTATAATATCCAAGGTCCCTTTTGTCGATTTCTTTACTTTATGTCAACTTGGGGAACGTGACTTTTTCCTCCTTTCCCCACCACTTGCGCCTTTTAGCCTTGCTAGTTTCAAGCACGCGTTCAGTCAGATTTTTTCCTTTTGATCTCCGTTCTCATCCCGTTCCGTTTTGCCTTCAAGTCTAACAATTTAATTTCCATGGCGGGTGATGACCCGCGGCGTGGGCGATCATGTATTCTAGCAGCTTACGCATTAGTTTTTATCCCTACGTTGTATCATTGGAGATATTTTAACGTTGTATCACGGTTAATTTTGTGACACATCTCCCCACTTGAAAACATGCCTACGGCAAGTTCTAAAACCAGTGATACACATAGATAAAATCTCTCCTTATGCCTGCCATTACTCTAATTTTGATCACAGGGGTGCCGACTGAGGAAATCTGCACCGACTTTCAATTTGCCTGGGATATATTGGATACTAAACTGATAAGGTTGAAGCAATAAAGACCACCTCAGCAATCTTGCGTTTTCATGCTTAGCCTGAGATAAGAATACGAGAGGCTGATGGTCCGTCTCGACCACAAAAGTCCTACCATACAGATAGATTTGAAACTTCTTTATGGCCCAGATTAACGCTAAACATTCTTTTTCGCTTGTGGAGTATCCTTGTTCCGCCTTATTCAATTTGCGGCTTGCATAAGCGACTGGTTTCAGTTCCCCATCAGGTGAAGATGATCTTTGCAACAAAGCCGCTCCGAGTCCTACATTACTTGCATCGGTTCTTAAGACAAAGTCCTGTGTCAAATCAGGTAGTTTGAGAATAGGCTTGCTAGTGAGTTTTTCCTTTAAGTCTTGGAACGCTAATTCACTTTGCGCAGTCCAATTAATTTTATCTGGAAGTCCCTTGCGAGTCAGATCAGTCAGAGGAGCACAAATAGAGTTAAAATCTTTGATATATTTTTGATAAAATCCGCATAACGACACGAATGATCGCACATCCTTTTTTGTTTGTGGTCTAGGTGCTCTCTGCAGTTTTTCCAAGTTCTTGGGATCAGGGGTCATGCTACCCTGATATACAGTGTGTCCCAAGAATTCCAACTCTTTGCATCCAATGCAACATTTTGTTGGCCTAGCAGTCAAGTTCGCCTCCCTAAGCCTATTAAATAACATTTCTAGAGCTTCAATGTGTTCTTCAAATGGCTCTGTGGCGACGAGAATATCATCCATGAAATTCGTGATACATGGGTTATTCAGGGGATCCAACAATTTGCGCATCATCCTTGAAAATACACTCGGAGCATTTTTCAGTCCGAATGGTAGCATGTTGAATTCATAATGTCCATCTGAAGTGCTAAAAGCCAAGTAAGGTCTCACTTCAGGCTTCACTGGGATCTGGTAATAGCCTTTACTAAGATCCACCTTTGAAAAGTATTTTGCCTTGTTCAGTCTGGCAAATAACTGTTTTGTGTCTGGTAATGGATCCACTTGTCCTTCTGTGACAGCATTCAGTTTCCTGTAATCTATGCACAGTCTGTGTTCCCCAGACGGTTTTCTCAACAATACGACACTAGAACTAAAAGATGATTTACTGTGTGAAATAATCCCCTCTTTCAACAAATAATCTATTTCTTCCTTCAATGCCTTCTCCTTCGCAAACGGAATAGAATAGGCTCTCATACAGATTGGGTTTGAGTCTACCAGTTTCATGTCATACTGTAGCAAATTTGTATGGCCTGGTTTATCTGTTAATACATCTGTATGTTCCTCCAGAACCTGTTGAACTCTCTCCCTCTGGTTTTTAGTCAGGTGCTTACTGACTTTTACCTGTGCTGCTGTTTCACAAGGATGTAATGGGTATTCATGTGAGGTGAGTGGTTCCTTTTGCATTTGAGTTGCGATAGCTAAGGTCAGAAAGGGGGTGCTTTCCTGGAGTGGTCTGTCCAGATACTTCTTTAACAGGTTTACATGATAAACTTTCTCCTTCCGCTTTTTGTCAATTTTATAGTTTGTTCTAGACACCTTCTCTAGAACCGTATATGGACCTTGCCATCCAATTTGTAATTTATTCTGGCTACCGGGTAGTAGAAGCAGCACCTTCTCTCCCACTGCCAGTTCTCTGTCCTTTGCCTTCGATTAAAATATGCTGCATGTTTCTTCCTGGCTTGTTTCAAATTATCATTTGCCAGTTTCCATCCAGCTTTCAAACGAGTGGTCAGTTCGTTCACGTATTGATAAGATGAGGTAACAGTCTCTTCCGCCTTCTCATCTGTCCAGGTCCTTAATAGTTACATCTGGATTTTTAATTTATCATACGTATTTTTCATGGAACCCGTCTGGTCCCGTCCATTAGAAGCACTATAGTGAGGACTTTTCTTCCTAGAATCATCACTCACAAATCGACCACTACCAATTTTTTCTTGGGTTTATCTCCCCACTTTAGATTGCTTATGAGAGATCTTCGCTCTCTTTTCTGTTCTTCCAGTTTATATAAGTCTGACCGAGGGATTGTCATCTTATCCTGGGTAAAATTTCTTCTTTGTACTCGTCGCATAGTGGCCATGTTAATCCATTCAAGTGAAGACTGGGTGTGAAAAGGGGGCTCCCATTGCACTTTGTCTCCTTGAGTACCATAATTTTTCTTTCCAGGCCTAATTTTGCCCCGTGGCGTTTCTAGGTCCTGCACATATTTTCCCTTTGTGGGTGTTCCCTCATGAAATATGCCACATGCTTCTACAAAGTTTTCAATATCGACATTTACTTCGGGCCAATAGTATTATCGAGCAACCTTTTGGCAGATGGTACTGACTTTTTCATGGTCCCCATCTTTTCCAACATGTAAGCTCCTTATTAAATTTGCCCTATATGAAGTGGGAAGAACCAGCTGGTTGTGACCATTTGTTCCAGTTCCGGCCTTCCTGTATAAGAGTTTGTTCTTCATAAAATATTCCCCCTTGCTCGGAGGTGTGTGGCATTTGGGCAATTTTTTAAAACATGGCTTGAGTGTCCTATCCTCAGCCTGCGCCTTCCTCATCTCCTCTGGATGAGCATTTATAGGTTCACCTTCTTCCTCCTTCTTCTGTGACCTGGTCTGCACTGTCGCCATGATCACAGGTCTCTCGGGATTCCCCAAGAAGACGTATCTACACCCCAATATCAGAGGGTAGATTGGTTCATCTATCACTGCTGCTCTGATTTCTCCTTCCACATAGCGAGTTTTCACCGTTATCCTTGCGATGGGAAGTGTCATGAGTGGTATGTCCTTAGTTGCCCCTTGTATTTCCACTGTTTCTGTGGTATACTGACTTGGGTCCACTAGGCTAGACTTCACAACTGAATCATAATCCAAACCTGTATCATAAAGGCACCTTATGGTGACCCCATTACAAATAACATCCTCACAAACTGGGGGGTGATAAGGTTCCTGCTGTCCCTTAGGATTAACCTTTAATCTTTGAGTCCCCGACTTCATTGCAGCAATGTTTGAAGGTTTCCTTCTACAAAATTCGGTGTTATGGTTATCTTTCTTGCACCATTTACACCATCTTTTTCCTTGGTTAAACGGTTTTCTTTCATTGGATTTTTGGTCATTGAACTGTGAGTTTCTGTCTCGGTAGTCATTTCTTGGCCGTTCAAAGTTTGTCCTACCTTTATTTCCCTGCTCTCTATTATCAAATTTATTAAATTGCTGTGGAGCTTTAAAAGTGTCTATGTGCTTCTTTTTAGCACCACTTACCTCTGCCTGGGCTGCCTGATACCTTTCAGCGACATTTAAAACCTCCCCCAACTTCTCTGCACCTTGTTCCATGAGAAATTCTCTCATGTCTGGAGCCATGGACTCTCTCAATTGCTCAATCATGATCATTTCTTTAAGATCTTGGGTCTTCCCCAGAGAAGTCCATTTCTCCAAATAGGTTTCTAGTCTGGCAGAGAATTGGTGGTATGTCTCCCCAGACAACAGTTTGGCATTTCTAAATTTCCTACGATAAAATTCCCCATTTTTTTCGTACCTCAATAACAAAGCCTGCTTTAAAGAAGTATACACAGAAAAGCTTAAAAAAAAAATAAAAATCCAACAATTTTCATTTTCATGCTTTAAATCATCGTCAACGTGTTCTTGAACTAAAAATAATTCATAGAAGCTTAGAGATACTCTGGTTTGATAGGAATCAGTGTTTTTCTACACACGCCCCCTTGAGTGATTTGCATAGCAACCAATGTTTATAGTTGGTTACCATGTGAATAATGACCCAACAAGAAGGTGCGTAATTGTAAAACTGCGAAATTATAATTATACATAGGCAACAGGAAAAAGATATTTATAACTTTTCCACGGGGAATCACTCAATGATTTCTTGTGAATTTTTCAAAAGTGTGTGTCTAGAAAGCTTTGATCGTAAATTTCAACATTTGTTACATGCATAGTGCATTTTCACCAACATCAACTCTATTTATTGCTAGTTTTATACTTATTCTGTATAATAGTAGTTAGCAGAGCTTCTTTTGTTCACAATGAGAAATAAGACAAAGACTGGGAGGCGTGTACACCAACAAACCGTTGCCTGAAAATGAGACACCTATTGTCGATAGTGACGCTATAAAACCTCTGTGCTCCTCAGCAAAGAAAATAAAGGTCATAAAGGTCCAAGAAAGTGAAGGACAAGCTAAAAATGACAACAAAGGAAATGGGTTTATCCTTATGGATGTAAAACTACTGTTTGGGTTTTTATGCGCTAACTTTAGATGTGACAAATGTTATCAGTACTCACTGACCTGTGAGATCGTCGAAGAGACTCGGAATGGCTTTTGTCATGAAATCAGTATCAAGCGCACAAACAGTGGCGAATGGACTGACAATTTCAATACTTCTGATGTTTCATTTTCAGCTACTCACAAACAAAGAAGTAAATGTGCGAATGGTGGCATTTGTGCGTTCTATTGGGAAAGGCCACAGTGCATTGCAGAATTTTTCGATATACATGAACACAAGTCAACGCATGGCAAAGAAAGCATACAGGAGAACGCTGCACAGGATCTATTCAGCAAGTAAGGACATTGCAATGGAAAGACCCTGAGAGCACTGAAAATGGGATTCATAGACACTGCAGCTGCAGTAGAAGGAGACCTTTATTCAACAGGAGCTCATTAAACTTCATTTTGTGAGTTCTTTTTCTGTTTTTCTTTGTTTTCTCGGAATTGTCTTTTTAGCATAATTGGTGATCTTTGAAACAAGATATCTCTGGATCTGTACATTCAATTGACATGAAAATTAACACAGTTGGTTATCATATAATCTTACAGATTATGACCTAAAATGGATACAATTGAATTCAAAATTTTAGTTTTATGACCATCATGCATATATAATGAGGCACAAATATCAAACATTCAAGAAATATAAATTTTGAAAATTCATTACAAATCAACCTTTCGGTCAATATCTGTTATGTTAGGTCAAAACCTCAAGCTATATATACTAATTCAATTTGCCAAGTTTCAGTCAGATCCTTGTAAAAATAACATAGTTATGATGTTTTAAAAAAGATGTATAATTTATTCACTACGGCGGCCATATTGGATAGCTAATTTGCATAATTAATGAGGTCATTATGTGGACAAAAATGTTAAGTCCATACTAACACTATACCCATGGTTGTTTGATTCTGAAAGGAAAATTTGAGTTTTTTACCCTACAAGGTAGTCTACTACCTTAACATGTCATAATTCTCCTGGTCTTCTCTGTTCATTTTTGCGAAGACTTCGTAAGAAGTACCTCTCAGTCCCTGTGATAGCTTTAAACTCCACCTCTCTCTCTCTAACCCATATGTAGTAGCTAATAACTCAAAACGTCCTAGGTACCCCTCTATGACATCGTCTTTTTCAACAAAATGGTCTAAATGAAACCCCATAGCTGATGTTGAGGCTCCCAGACTGGGAGTAGCATCTGAGGCAAAAGGGCTGGCACCATTTTCAGGAGCCTGGCCTTGTAGCTCCAGCTCCCTGAGTCGTAATTCGTGCTCCCTTTGCAACCTTCTATCTTCTGCCTCCCTTTCGGCAGTCAATCTTTTTTCTTCTGCCTCCCTTTCGGCCTTTTTATCTTCTGCCTCCCTTTGCTGTCGTTTTTCTTCTGCCTCAATCTGCAGCCTCTTAGTCTCAGCCTCTAACCTCTTCTCTTCAGCCAACCTTTCAGACTCTAATTTTCTTTCAGCCTCTTTTTCTAATCTTCTTTCTTCCCGTTCAATATACTTATCACATTCAGCCGTTACATATTGAATTAAAACCTGACTGATAAAGTTGATAACGTTGGATTTTTATTCCCGTTAATGATATCCACCAAAAGATAGATATAAGTGGATGGAAGCAGACATCATCATCATCATCAGTTGATAAGATCTCTATGGTGTTGTTTGCTCCACTGTAGTGTATGGAATGTCAACTTGACCTACGCAGTGGTGTGTAGACATGGATTGAGTGTATAATGTGCGAATGATGATAAAGGTTCGTGGTGTTGACAAAAAATGTTCTTTTCTCACACTCATGTATGGCTGGAAGTCATCGACACCAACGACTGTGTACCTTTTCTAAAGTTTAATTGGACGTACACACTCGACAGCACAGATAGTGACAAATCACAGGTTGCCATAATACATCATAGTACAGTGGATAAATGGTCTTGCAATGTTACATGGGCACTCATGTAGAATAAGTGTATAATGGACTGTCAGTAGCCAAGCACTCAGTATCGCCCATACATACATATCATCTGACTTCACTGACTGAGCACGTCAGCTTATAAATAATATTTCAGATGGCTTCTAAATCTAATCTCGTCTAGCGACGATTCTTCAACATAATGTTCAGCACATATTTTTCCATATAATAATATTGAACCGCTAGCAATGGGTTCTCATGTGTAGCAGTGATCTCTGGACTGATCAAGCGATAATACGGGCATCCCTTTTCTCTTCTTGAAAGTCACTACATGTTTTGGTTCCAAGATGGCTTCACTCGTGAGCTGTCACTCACGTTTGGATACAGATAATGAATCTGTCCTAAAGTTAGTCATTCATAAAACATTGCATTGCTCTGTAGATTTGATCATGAACAATTGACTGCATTCTACAGAATATAGTGCTGCTAGGAATCGAAGTCGTTTTCATCGAGTCAAATATATTCTCTTAGACATTCAAATCGTAACTATCGAAAATGGTGGCTTCGATCGAGAGTTCATAAGAGTATCTTTGATTACCTTGGTATAGGAAATATGAAACTGCCATTCCTTGGCAATACGAATAAACACTGGGGTAAAGCATACACGATAGGTTTAGACGACTATCACCTTCCCCACAAATACTGAGATCACTTTTCCCCGGCGACAGGCCGACATGGAAAACACACAGTCCCTATCAGGACGAAGCCAAATCACACCACACTCTAGCGACACATCCGCCGAATAGCCTTTGACCTCTCTAGAGACAACAGAACATATAGTTCGACTTAGATATGTAAAGATATACAGATATAAGACAGACTCGTCCTACTCAGACAAACAATACACATAAATTCAGGCCATAGATATTCTGAAGCAAGAACAATCTATTATTACCCAAACAACGAATAAATCGCAGTAAAATGGATTTATCCGCGGAGTTTGATCGAAAGAGCCGACACAACTTTCAAGGGAAGTAACTCAATAATGACTTTCCCTTAAGCACTATTTTGCTTTCAAAATATTTGCGAAGATAACAAGAATACCAATGTATAATATTGTAAGATATCAAAGACTGCACGTAACAGTCTTACCACACCTCCCGGGAAAAAAAAAAGGAACATTTTTTTTTTCTTTTTGAAATACATCTAGGAGCAACGTACAACAGGCTCACAACGCATGAATAATGCGCAGATGAAAATATCAGGAATACCTATAACGCCTAATATGAGGCTAAGTCGACTTATGGAGCGACTGGTGAGAATGTGTCTCATAAACTGAGAGAAATTATTTCTCTACAAGTATATTTTTCCAGGAAGGTGTCATCAAAGTATAATACAATTCTGGCAATTACACAATGCCTAAAAAATTCATATCATCATTTCGTATTAGATATCTTAAATTTATGATTTATGAAGAAAAAATCATCAAAGCACAGCGGTGAATAAACATCAATGAACCGCTATGTAGTGATACAATCATTATATTATTAAATTACAAATGTGTATCTATCATGATATAGAAAAGGAACTACTATAGAACTAGACATATCAAGAAGTCTAAGCCCTAATAGTTATGTGGAATCATGTGGGCATCTTGACAGAATGTCTGCCATCACATTATCTAATCCACGAATAGCTCGCACAGAGAAATGAAAAGGTTGAAGAGCAATTGCATATCGAGTAGACCTCGAGCTCTTCAAATTCTTACTCTGTATAGCAGTAAGAGCTTTTTGGTCGGTTTCTACTATGAAATGTGCGCCTAGAAGGAATCTCTGTAGTTTGAGGATCGACCAAACCATAGCTAATAGCTCACGGTCTAAAACCGAATAATTCCTTTCTGCCGCATTAAGTTTTCTGGAAATATACATTACAGGATGCAGAGTTCCAGAGTACTCTTGCATTAGTGCCGCTCCAATCCCAGTGGATGAAGCGTCACTACGAAGAACGAATGTCTTATCTTTAGTAGGTAGCACTAAAATAGGTGGTGTTGAAAACAATGTTTTAATCTTATCCAGAGAGCATTGGCATTCCTGAGACCAGTGGACCACATTAGGCGAACCTTTCTTTAGAAGTGTTGAGAGAGGTGCCATGATAGAGGATAGATTCTGAATGAATCTGCCATAAAATTGAATAAGACCTAACAGACTTCTCACCTGTTTTTTAGTCTAAGGGATTGAGATGTTAAGTATCTTACTAGTATTATGGTCCTCTGTCTTTAGGAAACCATGACCAACTCGGTGGCCTAGGAAAGAAATTTCGCTAAAACCAATATAGGCTTTAGAGGGTTTCGCTGTCAGGTTGTGCTCACGCAAAGTAGACAGCAATTCATCTAACCCTGAATAGTGATCTTCCCAAGTATCGCTGAAAAGACAGATGTCGTCTAGATATGCAATGACATCTGACCGATAAGATAGGATTCGGCGCATCATGCGTACGAACGTAGCTGGTGCGTTCATAAGACCGAAAGGCATAAAATTCCATTGGAACAAACCTCTAGGTGTTGAAAAAGACGTGAGAGGTTTGGCGCGTTCAGATAAAGGAACTTGCCAATATCCTTTAGACAAATCAAGTTTAGTGAAAAAAATGAGATTTGGAGAGTCGAGTAAGTAGCTCTTCCAGTAAAGGCATAGGTTCGGCATCGAACTTCGTTACTTGATTCAATTTTCGATAGTCAACGCAAGGACGTATGTTATTGTCTTTTTTACGCACAATAACCATCGGCGAAGAATATGCAGAGGTGGATGGTTCGATTATTTTCAAATCTATCATCTCATCCAACTCTTTCTCGACCTGTGCTTGAAAATGTATAGGTATAGGATAAGGTCTAACCCTAATAGGAGTATGGTCAGTTAGAACAATGTCATGTTGAATGACATTCGTTTGTCCAGGGATGTCAGTGAGTACATCCTGAAATGTTTGCAACATAGTTGAAACTTGTCGCTGTTCTCCTAGAGACAAATCAGGAGAGACAGTAACGTTCTTCCATGATTCACTGGAATGAAGTGGGATCATTGGAAGAGGAAGATTTACATCTGAAAAACTTGTTTCCTCATCCTGTATCACGGACAGTGATGAGTAATGACCATGTTGTACTGGAGAATTGTCCGTTGCTTGGAAAATGGGTTGCAAATAATCCGGACGTTCATGGAATTCAGTAAGCATATTGATGTGGAAGGTTTTATGCTTCCCATCAATATCGACAATATAGTCGACATCGGAAATTTTCGATATTATATCGTACGGACCTTTCCAAGAAATAAGTAATCTGTTTTCCCTACAAGGTAGTAATACAAATGCTTTGTCACCAGGACAAAGTTGTCGTAAGCATCTCTTCTTATTGGCAAATTGCCTTGCCTTCTGTTTCGCAAATTCAGAAGAAGAAGTTGCTAATTTGCATGCTTCGATAATTTTTTGTCTCAACGCGATGACATATTCGTAGGATGACTTTGTGTCATCGTCAATATTGTCAGATGTTATGAGATCGTGAAGCAACGACATAGGGCCACGCGGACGCGCGCCAAAGACGAGTTCAAAGGGAGAAAATCCCGTATGTTCATTAGGTACCTCTCTGTAAGCGAAGAGGGCCGCAGGTAAAACTCTGTCCCAGTCTTGAGGATGATCCTCAGTTATCTTCCCCAGTAAGTTTTTAAGTGTTCTATTAAGGCGTTCGACCATACCATTAGACATTGGATGGTAGATACTACTTAAAGATCTATCTATCTGCAGAGTAGACATTACTTGAGACATGGTATCTGATATTAGTTGGGTGCCATGGTCTGACAATATCTCTCCGGGGAACCCCAGACGAGAAAATATAAGCCAAAGAGCATCTGCAATATCAGCAGTAGTAATGCTCTTCAGAGGAATAGCCTCTGGCCAACGTGTGCACATATCAACACACGTCAAGATAAACTGATGTCCTCTGGCAGACTTGATCTTAAATGGACCAATAATGTCTATGGCCATTTTTTGAAACGGCCGAATAGGAATGTCCGCCGCCTGAATGGGTGCAGCATGCCGTGGACCTTTGGATTTAACTTCCTGACATACTTTACAAGATCGACAATAAATACGTATGTCCTTGTTTACCAATGGCCAAAAGAAAGCCGCAAGGACTCTTGACTTAGTACGGGAAAAACCCATGTGTCCAGCACACTGAGAGTCGTGAGCGTGCTGCAAAATTTTAATTCTCAAGTTCTTGGGAACCAGGATTTGAGAATGACTTGACGTAATGGAGTCTTGAACCATACGTACAAGTACGTATTCTTCTTTGTAATCCACGATTTACGACTTGTGTCTTTATTCGGATCACCTTTAGTTGCAAGAATGAAGAATTTCTTCAGAGTGGGATCATCTTCTTGCTGTTTTATAAACGAGTCACGAGAAATTACCAAGGGATTATCTTGGTTATGCACTTCATTATCTTCAATAGATGAAGTTTGAGGCATATTAAGAGCCTGAGCTCTAGTGACTACAGCGTTAGCAATCTGCATGTTTTGCCTTTCCCACGTGGAAATTTGTTGCGGAGTGCATTCCTTGACTCCATGAATGCGACCGATGATGAGGTCAGCGATCGGATTCGGAAGAAGACATGCGTGTACATCTCCTGTAAAGAAAGGAGTAGCAATCCTAATGATAGCAGTAGAGTATTTCTCTAATGTGCCGCCAAATGTTACACATTTGACTACTTGTCCAGTGGCACGGGAAGGATCTACGAGTGACTGCCTAACACCAATTGTGGTGCATCCAGAATCAAATAGCACAGAGACTGGATTGTTATTCACTAAACCCTTATGTAAGACAAGAGAACCTCTTCCATCATGCGCGACTGATGCTGGAAGAGCAGGAAGAGGATGGCCACAGCTTAAAGTAGACATTGTGGTTGGCTCAAATAACGTTTTGCATTGGGGGCACTGAGATGCTCTCCCAAAATCAAAAGCGGCACATGCCATATTACTAGCATCATTATTATCTTTACTCTGTTTATAGGCTTCATGGGACTCTTGTTGTGCAGAGTTTGCCTGAAAATGTGGTTTATGTCTTTTGTTTTGAGATCTACCTCGGTTATTATCACCTCTGTAGTTATTGTTACCTCTATTGTAACCCCTATTTGGGTTTGAGTCATAGTTCCCTTGGTTACCATTATCATATTCATTATAATGAGTATCTCTGTAATTATGATCTTGTTGACTCCAAGACGGATAACCCTGATAGTTTTTATAATTACTTCCTCTACGGAAATTCCTATAATTATGACCACCCCTGTGTCGAGAGCTATCAGGTCGTCTCCAGTTCTTTGAAGAAGAACCCTGAAATGATTGGTTACCTTGGTTTTGATAACTATTATGGTTACCTTTTTTATCAAATCTGTTTTGAGGTCCCTGAAATCTGTGTGAATAATTGGGATTGTATGGTGTTGCTGAAGCAACTGGCATACTCTCCTTAATCTTAGTGTTGCCAAAAGTCACGTCGGGGTGTGCAGTGACATATTGGGAACAATATTCTTCCATTTCTTTTAGAGATTTAGGTTTACGCTCATGTATAAATTCAAGGAAAGGTTTGTTCACACATGACATAATCTTATCTCTGAGCAACAAATCCATAAGTCCTTCATACGTTTTTTCTGTTTTGGAAAGCTCAATCCAACGATCAACTGTGAGACGTGCCTTTGCAGTGAATTCTGAGAATTCTACACCCGTCTCAGGTACCATCGTTTTAAATAAAAGGCGATAGCCTTCCTCACTTAGCTGATATTTTTTTATCAAAGCCGCCCTAATGACATCATAATTATCCTTATCTGCCTCTCCTACAAGGCATAATCTAGTCAAAGATTCACCTTTCAAGTTTTCTGATAATTGATTAGCGTATTGTGATTTATCCACATTATGTGTACGACAAGAACGTTCAAATCTATCCAGCCAGAATGTAATATCGTCACTGGACTGATTGAACGGTGGAACCTTAACCTTGTAAGTAGAAGGTTTATCATTACCACTAGATGCCTGATTAACATTACTCATACATGTCAATCTTAATTTCTCCAACTCAAATTCATGTTCTCTTATTGCTTTTCTTTCTTCAGCCTCTCTGTCTAATCTTTTTTGTTCAGCTTCACTGTCTAATCTTTTTTGTTCAGCCGCAGCTTCTCTTTCCAATTTTTTTTGTTCAGCTTCAAATCTCCTTTCCTCTACCTGCATCTGCAATTTCTTTTGTTCAGCAGCAGCCTCAGCTTCTCTTTCTAATCTTTTCTCTTCCGCCATAGCTTTTCTTTCTTCTGCAGCTAATCTTTTCTCTTCTGCCATAGCTCTTCTCTCTTCTGCAGCTAATGCTTTGTCATATTGAGCAACTGCCCATTGTTCTAATTGTTGACCAGTCTTATCAAGGGCTTTCCCTTGTGTAATGAAGTAATCTAAAGTAGACATGATGTCTAACAATAATACTAATCACCTGAATCAATAATAATACCACAAGTTCTCAATGACTTGATTAATCAGTATACTATCCCAATATCTGTGGGTCACAAGCCTTTAATAAGGTCTTGTATAATAGTAATAATAATCAGGTACTGGTTTATACCATAATCCAAGTGCAGTGCACAGGCAATTGTGTCTTATGAAATATACCTATATAAAACATATGTCAACCAACAGAATACATAAAGTACAAATAGGACTGACAATACAAGAACGTTTGCAGAAATCAAAATAAATCAAATAGGGAAATCAATGAAAATAATCACTGAATCTGCAAAGAATAACAACACAAATGACGTCACAATAAATGAATATAAATTATGAATAGAACTGAAAGATAGAAAAGGTTAGACCAACAAATTACAAACAAATCAAAACAAAACTAAAGAACAAAGAAATATTACAAAAATAACAATAATTACAGACTTCACAGCTAACACAAAAGCAACAGTTGTCGCAGCAAATTTTCAATCAAGAAAATTGCACCTATAGAACACGCCCACAACGGACCCTCTATGACGTGGGATATTCTGTTGTGAGGACGCCGCCCAACCTTAAACACAACCCGCTGACATAGAAACTAACATACTATACAAACAAATAACATGTAAACATAAATATATATAAATTATGTGTATGATAGTATGTGTTGCAAAATAGGCTCAGTCTTACAGTAATGGCAAAGTTATTTTTATGAAAACAAACAAACTGCCACTTTATTCAATTAAACATTCTGGCCTTAAATATTAAAGTTCATATATGGAAAACAAGAAGATCCATCGATGAAAATAGGACTTCTTAGTTCACTCATACTGTCTTCCTGTTAACATTGACAAGAATTGATCCAACTGTTCTGTGAAACTCTATAATGTCTAATGTAAAAAATGTCAACAACGCTGACCTACATACCGCATTCACTTGACAGGTCACGTGACGAAGTGTTGACAAAGAGCAAACCAATACTGCAAGTGTGTCGTATCAGCCACAGGAAACGGTCTGGTATCGGTAATCTGTTGACTTCTGAACTTCTGCGAGGTCAAACCCAGAAAGCTGGTCCACCAGTTGATAAAGTTGATAACGTTGGATTTTTATTCCCGTTAATGATATCCACCAAAAGATATATATAAGTGGATGGAAGCAGACATCATCATCATCATCAGTTGATAAGATCTCTATGGTGTTGTTTGCTCCACTGTAGTGTATGGAATGTCAACTTGACCTACGCAGTGGTGTGTAGACATGGATTGAGTGTATAATGTGCGAATGATGATAAAGGTTCGTGGTGTTGACAAAAAATGTTCTTTTCTCACACTCATGTATGGCTGGAAGTCATCGACACCAACGACTGTGTACCTTTTCTAAAGTTTAATTGGACGTACACACTCGACAGCACAGATAGTGACAAATCACAGGTTGCCATAATACATCATAGTACAGTGGATAAATGGTCTTGCAATGTTACATGGGCACTCATGTAGAATAAGTGTATAATGGACTGTCAGTAGCCAAGCACTCAGTATCGCCCATACATACATATCATCTGACTTCACTGACTGAGCACGTCAGCTTATAAACAATATTTCAGATGGCTTCTAAATCTAATCTCGTCTAGCGACGATTCTTCAACATAATGTTCAGCACATATTTTTCCATATAATAATATTGAACCGCTAGCAATGGGTTCTCATGTGTAGCAGTGATCTCTGGACTGATCAAGCGATAATACGGGCATCCCTTTTCTCTTCTTGAAAGTCACTACATGTTTTGGTTCCAAGATGGCTTCACTCGTGAGCTGTCACTCACGTTTGGATACAGATAATGAATCTGTCCTAAAGTTAGTCATTCATAAAACATTGCATTGCTCTGTAGATTTGATCATGAACAATTGACTGCATTCTACAGAATATAGTGCTGCTAGGAATCGAAGTCGTTTTCATCGAGTCAAATATATTCTCTTAGACATTCAAATCGTAACTATCGAAAATGGTGGCTTCGATCGAGAGTTCATAAGAGTATCTTTGATTACCTTGGTATAGGAAATATGAAACTGCCATTCCTTGGCAATACGAATAAACACTGGGGTAAAGCATACACGATAGGTTTAGACGACTATCACCTTCCCCACAAATACTGAGATCACTTTTTCCCCGGCGACAGGCCGACATGGAAAACACACAGTCCCTATCAGGACGAAGCCAAATCACACCACACTCTAGCGACACATCCGCCGAATAGCCTTTGACCTCTCTAGAGACAACAGAACATATAGTTCGACTTAGATATGTAAAGATATACAGATATAAGACAGACTCGTCCTACTCAGACAAACAATACACATAAATTCAGGCCATAGATATTCTGAAGCAAGAACAATCTATTATTACAGAAAACAACGAATAAATCGCAGTAAAATGGATTTATCCGCGGAGTTTGATCGAAAGAGCCGACACAACTTTCAAGGGAAGTAACTCAATAATGACTTTCCCTTAAGCACTATTTTGCTTTCAAAATATTTGCGAAGATAACAAGAATACCAATGTATAATATTGTAAGATATCAAAGACTGCACGTAACACTGACCATCCATTCCCATCTCCTTTGCCGTCAGCACAGCAGCTGATCTGAATTTGGCCAGCTCCGCCATACTTTTTAAACAAATCTAGCAATGTGCAAGATAAAATTTCCAACCACTAAAGTACTTCTAATTACTCTAGTCCAGGGGTCGGCAAACTATGGCACGCGTGCCAAGCGTGGCACGTGGAATGATTTTCAATGGCACGCTGAGTGAATCAAAATACTGTACAGTATATGATCTCATTTTTTAAAATTTGAATTTTTAATTAAATAGAAGCAAATAATTCTTTTAAAGCTATACCTGTTTTTACAACCTTCAAACGAAAGTTTTTAGACATCGGAGGTAAGAATGTGCTATCTGATGCAAACTAAAGGCCTGATCATAGTATACTGCAAGTAAGTCTTCGTTTTTACGGACCGTGTCCGAGAACAAACATTCTTCAACGAATTTCAAGGGGAGTGGTTATACTTTGCGGCACCCGCTTGTCAGGCGTCTACCTGCTACCGTAGTTTGCAGGATGAGATTCTTGAAAAGAATCCCAAGCGAATTTGACGGGCAAGCGGAGACGTAATATCATAATTACGCAATAGTGTCTGGCTAGCGCCTGGACGAGCGTATTTATTTCGTTTTCGCTCGCAGTTTTTGACTCCCAGTGTGAGTTTGGAGCAACAATGACTGATCTCGACGAAGTTATATTTCCCCTCTCTCCCGACCACCACCACCTCTACAGTTCTCTCGGATGTCGCATACTCATGCCCGTACAGTCCGTTCACCGCAGCACAAAAGTTGGTGTTGTTATTAAGTAATACGGTGCCGTTAAAATGACTCAAAAAAGACAAAAAACTTGATGTACGCTCGTTTCAAGACTTTTGGACAAACGAATATGGATTCATACAACAAAAGGATCATGCTGTTTGTGCTTTATGTTATGAAAGTGTCGTTTGCCGTACGTCAAGTGTACAAAGACACTATCAAATCAAACATCAGTCCATGTTTAAAAACTGAGGAGAAAAGAGAATCCATAAAAATGGCTGTTTCTGGCTAAAAAAAACAAAAACAAAGTAGTATTTTTAGTCAAGTAATTGGAACCAACAATAAAGCTACCGAATGTAGTTACAAAATTGCACAGTGTGTGGCTTCGAAGGGCAAACCTTTCACAGATGGAGAATACATCAAGGAAACATTTTTGAGCAGTGCTGAAATTTTGTTTAGTGATTTACCAAATAAAGAAACAATAATGTCTCGGATTCGAGAAATACCGGCTTCTGCGAGATCAATCGAGAGGCGCATAACTGATATGGCTGAAAATGTAACGATAAAACAAACAACAGGGTTACAACAAGCTGTTGTATTTAGTGTCGCTCTTGACGAAAGTGTCGATGTGAATGACTATAGTTGCGCGATATTGTGACAACGACCATATTTATGAAGAACTGTGCTGCTTGATACCTTTTGATGGTACAGCCAAGGGAGAGAACATTATGACTGCATTTGTAAGCTATTTCGAAAATCAGAACATTAACATGAATAAAATATTCTGTGTTACTACTGATGCCGCCACTGCATTTGTCGGAAAGAACAAAGGATTTGTTAAACTTCTTGAGGATCGTATTGGACGCCAAGTATTGAGATTCCATTGCATTATACACCAGGAGAGTATGTGTGCGAAGATTTCGTCACTATCTTTGAACTCTGTAATGGAAACTGTTGTCAAGATAGTTAACTTCATAGTTTCTCGCTCTTCATTGACCCACAGGCAATTCAAGACTCTTCTACAAGAAATGGAGAGCGCATGTGCGGACCTCCCGCTGTACAGCAATGTTCGTTGGCTTAGTCGAGGTAATGTTTTGAACAGATTTGTATCATGTCTAGAAGCAATCAAGGGGTTTCTTGATGAAAAAGAACATTTCCCGGAACTGAATGACGAGGACTGGCTGTGCAAGCTGATGTTTCTGGCTGACATAACTACAAATCTGAATGAATTAAACTTGCGTTTATAAGGGCAGGGTCAAACAGTACTTGATCTTTTTGAGCACTGGAAAGGATTTGCGTCAAAATTAGACATATTTTGCAGAGATATTACCACTAACACATACAAGTACTTTCCAAACGTAAAGGCTCATTCAAATCGATTTACTGTCAACAGAGTTGAGCTTCAGAAGTACGTTGAAGCGCTCAAAGGAGAGTTTGCTAAACGAGGTCAAGACTTCAAATTCACGGGCCCATGTTTTCTTATCTCATCAAGCCCGACTTAATTGATCATACTAACATCCCATTTGACCTATCTCTTGTTGAGTGGATGGATGCTGCTTGTGGTGGGAAAAAGAAAGTTTCATGCTAGCTAGCTTGCCAT